>VMDO01012657.1:0-61364 GCA_007922755.1 Pedetes capensis | reverse complement strand
ATGGATAAAAGATCTCAACATAAAACCAGAAACTTTAAAACTCATAGAAGGCAAGATAGGCAATACACTCCATCATATAGGCATTGGAAAAGATTTCCTTAATAGGACCCCAATTGCTCAAGAAATTGCAACAAGAATAGATAAATGGGACCACATCAAATTAAGAAGCTTCTGCACAGCAAAAGAAACAATTAACAAAGTCAAGGAAACCTCATAGGGTTTTCAATGGCTGACTGTTTTGGGATTGCCTTGGGAGTGGATTGCCAGGCCTTTCTCCCATTTTTGCGGTGCTGGGAATTGAACTGGGGACCTCAGAGACTGCAGTGCAGCGCTCTACCAACTGAGCTAAATCCCAGCCTACCAGGTCTTATGACCCATTAAATAGGCATATCTTTCCGTTTATTTAGGTTTTCTTCAATTTCTCTCAGCAATGTTTTGTAGTTCTTAATGTACAGATCTTTCATATATTTTATCAGATTTAGCTCTAAGTACTTAAGTATTTAAGAACACTATTACAAATGGTACTGGTTTATTAATTTCAATTTCTGATTTTTACATATATATGAGTAGAGAAATACAATTAATTTTGTATATTGAGCTTAAATCTTGCTAAACTCACTAGTTCCAGCAGTCTTTTGTACATTCAATCAGATTTTCTTTGTAGATGATCACGTTGCAAGCAAATAAATTTTTTTTACTTCTTTCCTAATCCAGTGCCTTTTATTTCTTTTTTATGCTTACTGCAGTAGCTAGAATCTCTGGGGCAATGCTGAATTAAAGAGATGAGGCAGCCATTCCCCTCTCCCACTTTTTTAATACAAGGGGAGAGCTTTAAAATTTTCACCATTCACTATGCTGTTGTAAGTTTCTTTTTTTGTTGTTGGTGTTCTATATGCCTTTTGTCAATTAGAGGACGTTATATTTTTTCCTACTTTGAGAGTTTTTATTGGTGTTCTCAAAGAACAAGGTTTTTCATTTAATTGCTTTTCTCTATTAGTTTCTATTTCATTAATTTCCACTTTAAGCTTCATTATTTCATTCTCTATATTTTGGATTTAATTTGTTGTTCTTTTCTAGCTCTCAAGATAGATGCTGATGACAGAAACTTAAAATCTTACTTCCTAATATAGGAATTTAGTGCTATAAATTTCCTTCTAACTATTGCTTTAGTGATATCCTGCAAAATCTACAAATTTTATTTTCATTTTTATTTCTTTCATAATTAATTTTTATTTTCCTTTTAATATCCTCTTTGAACCACGAATCATTTTGAATGGTGTTAGTTTCCAAATACTTGAGGCTTTTCTAGAATCATTTTCTGTAATGATTTCCGATTTAACTCCCTGCAGTCAGAGAACATATTTGTATGACTTAAGTCTTTTAAAATTTATTAAGACTTATAGCCCCGAATGGGCTGGGATTTAGCTCAGTTGGTAGAGCACTGCGCTGCAGTCTCTGAGGTCCCCAGTTCAATTCCCAACACCGCAAAAATGGGAGAAAGACCTGGCAATCCACTCCCAAGGCAATCCCGAAACAGCCATTGAAAACCCTATGAGGGTCTCCATGAGTCAGATACCAACTCGACGGCACCTAACAAAACGCCAAAACATATTTCTTGGGGCTGGGATTTAGCTCAGTTGGTAGAGCACTGCGCTGCAGTCTCTCAGGTCCCGAGTTTAATTCCCAGCACCGTAAAGATGGGAGAAGGGCCTGGCAATCCACTCCCAAGGCAATCCCGAAACAGTCAGCCACTGAAAACCCTATGAGGGTCACTATGAATCGGATACCAACTCGAAGGCACCTAACAACAACAACAACTATAGCCCCGAATATGGTTTATTTTGGTAAATATTCTATGCACACCTGAAAACAACGTAGACTCTGTTGTTGTTGGATAGAATTTTATGTTTGTCTTCATTTTAAAAATAAATATCAATTAGGTTGGTTTAGCTCAGTTGGTAGGGTACAGGTCTGCACTCTCTGAGGACCCAGGTTCTAACCCCAGCACTGCAATAATGGGAGGACATGGCAGTCCATTTCCGAAGCAATCCCAAAAAAACAATCAGCCATTGAAAACCCTACGAGGGTCACTATGACTCAGACTCAATGGCACTTAACAACAAGGTCAAGTTGATAGTATTGCTTAAATCTTTTATATCTTCACTGATTTTATGTCTATGAGAAAAAGATTTCAAAACCTTTTAATATAATTGTAAATTTGTTTATTTTGCATTGGAGTTTTGTCAGTATTGTTTCATATATTTTGAAGTCTGTAATTAAATACATAAATATTTAGGATTATTGTATACTCTTATGAAAGGATTTCTGTTTCATTATGAAATGACCTTCTTTATCTATGGTTATATTCTTTGCTCTATAATCACTTTGTCTCATTAACATAGCCATGTCATCTTTCTTTTTATTAGTGTTGACATGTATATCTTTTTCCATGTTTTTTCTTTACACCTATTTTGTCTTTATATTTGAAGAATGTCTTTTGTAGGCAGCACACAATTAGGTATTGTTTTCTTATCCAATTTGACAATATCTGCTTTTTGAGTATTTATACTATTCATATTACATATGATGATTTATATGAGTAAGTTTAAATCTATCACCTTGTCATTTGTTTTCTGTTTGTTCCATATGTTCTTTGTTCTCTTTCTGCCTACTTTTGGACTATTTTTAAAATACTATTTTATATCCTCTGATGGCTTATTAGCTATAAGTCTTTGCTATTTTTGTAATTGTTTTAGGGTTTA
The DNA here is from genome assembly GCA_007922755.1 of Pedetes capensis. Lineage (NCBI taxonomy): Eukaryota > Metazoa > Chordata > Mammalia > Rodentia > Pedetidae > Pedetes > Pedetes capensis. The sequence goes on along the minus strand of VMDO01012657.1, from coordinate 58,602 downwards.
GAGTACACATCTTTATCTTAATACAGCCTGTCTTCAAGTGATAGTATACCAACTCACATAAAAGAATCTTACAATAGTACCCTTCTTTTCTCCCTCCCTGAACTTTGACCTAGTTTTACTTTGTATTTTACTTTTATATATGCTATCAGTCCCACACTATGTTCCTGTTAGTTAAGTGTATTATCCTTTAAAAACATTTAAATATTAAGAAAAGTTTGTATATTGTCATTTCTGGTGCTTGTCCTACCTTCATCACTATTTGATTCTAGCATCATTTCATTTGGTATAGAATTCTAGGTTGATAACTTTTTCCTATTAATATTTGAAGACATTATTCCACAGTTTCTGATGAGAAAGCTGCTATAACTCTTTTCCTTGTTCCTCTGATGTCAGGTATCCTTTTTTATCTGGCTTCTGTTTCTCTGGATGTTTTATCTTAGTTATAATATAGCATGTATAGTTTTCTTCATGCATTTGTGCCTGAGGTTCATTCAAATTCTTGGATCTGGGGGCTCACAGTATTCAGTAAATTTGGAAAATTTTCCCTATCAGTGAAGTTCCTCCCCCACCCCCAGCTCACCGAGACATTCTGTTTCATTTTAAAAATCTAGTTTTCTCTATATATTTCATTTTGGATAATTTCTATGTATTCAGATTACTGATATTTTCTTTTGCAATGCTTAATTCACTGTTAATACCATCCACCTTGTAGCTTTCATCTGTAGAACTTACATTTGGGTCTCTTTTATATTTCCCATGTCTCTATTGTCTCCTCATTCTGACATCTATGTCAGATTTGGATAAGTTTTGATAAATTGATTTATCACTTCATTGTAAGCCACATTTTCCTGCTTCTTCCCATATCTGGTACTTTTGTTTGGATATGACACTTAAGCATTTTATATTGTTGGGTCATGTATATTTTAGCGTTCCTATGAGTACAAATTAAATTTTTTCTAGAGTACAGTCAAATTACTTGGGAACAGTTTGATCTTTTGGGGTCTTGCGTTTATGATTTGTTAGGTAGGACTGGAATAGTGTTCAGGGTAGGGCTAATTAGTCCTTATACTGAATTAGGGCCCATCAAATAAGTAATCCCTGCTGTCTACTATCTGGAAAAGAAGGAAGTCCAAACACTTTGTCCACTATATCTTGGTATCTCAGTCACCAAAGAAAACATAACAGTCAGGTACTGAATGGAATAATGCTTTCCTTACACAGTGAAGAGACAGAGCAAGAACAGCTTCTATAGCGGGTGTTGGTCCTTCCACCACAGTACAAGAGGGGCACATGCAGGACAATGGCCCTCCACAGGCTCCTGGGAGGGATGTGCTGGCCATGGGAGACTGAAGCATTGTTCCACCCAGTACTTAAACATGTTGTGTTTTCATTGGCAACTCTGATAACCAAGATGCACTAGGAGGAAGGGTAAAGACTTCTAATAACAGGCCACAGATGCCACTTGATCAAGACCCTGTTGTATGTACTACCCAATGTTCTGTGGACCTTAATGGGTTCCAGTCTGGCTAGTAAAAATGGGCACCGTTTTTAACCCTATTTGAGTGCTGGGAATTATACCTCTAATCTTTTTTTCTTTTTCTCTCTTTTTTTTTTTCCTTTGGTAAGTACTAGGGAATTGAACCTAGGGCCTTGCACGTGCTAGGAAATGCTCCACGACTGAATTGCACTCCCAACTCCCTTTTTCATTTTTTGAGTCAGAGTCTTGCAAAGTAACGCAGGCCATCTCAGTCTCAGACATGCAATTCTCCTGCTTCAGCTTCCTGAGTGGCTGGGGATACAGGGGTGTGCCACAGCATAGGGCTTCTAATCGTTTCAAATGGTTCTTCTCCCAGCCATATCTGCTTTCTTCACATGCATGCACTGATTAGTGCTCAAGTAAATACTAAGGGCACACCTTGCACATTTTTAGAGTGCTCTTTCTGGGCAGCTCTCTCATCCCTAGCTCTTGGTCCCTGCAGTTCCCGCCATTTAAGTCTCCTAACACTCAGTTCTATTTCTACCCAGAGAGTCCTCCAGCCTCTTCCAGAAGTCTGCTTTCTATGAGCTGGAGCTGTTGTAGTTTTCACTTCCATTTTCTGTTTCTCAGGGATTATTGTTCTTCATGCTTGGTCTCCAGTAACTTGGAAATTATTCTAAAAATATATTTTTCCTCTTCTGATTTTTTCGGTGAAAAGGTTGATTAAATCCAGACCCTGTTACTCTTGGCTATAGGCAGAGATCCTCATGCTTACCTTAAATGTGATGAAATCAAACTTTTCTTTCTGTTAAGGGGTAACTTGCTTCTAAAAAGTATGATGATCAAAATGTGGCGACTGTTTTTGAAATAACATATTAAGTATAGGGTACTTTGCAGGAAAAGTTGTAGGATTTTAGCACACCTATGCAATTAATCCTAGAGAAGATGCCTTTGGACTGTAACTTTATCTGCTTTAAGAAAATTAATCAATCTGATAAATATCATTAGGAGCTCTGGGTGTTTTTATTTCCTCATTTACATTTGAGAAATCAATTAAATGTGATCTCCATCTCCAACCTGGTTTTCCAGCTTGAAAAGTTCTGGGACCACCTCTGTCCTCTTTTGGATTTAAAGTTGAAGGAAGAAGTAGTTTGCCAAAACTACATGACAATTCATTCTGCAAAGCTGAATTCTGAGCCATGGAAACTAACATTGACTCAAGGGCTGTGTTCAGAATTGCATTCATCAAACTAAGGTTGAATTTGCCAACCTGGGGCACTGCCTGATTGTCATTTCCAGGAAAATGATGTGAGAAAATACTTTGAAGAGGGAAAATAATTATCCTCTCTCAACAACTTCAAAGGTAGTCCTATAAAATGAAAATGAATCCATTTCTCCTGACTTCAGGACCATATTATCAACTGTGAACTTGTTTCACGACAAAAATTCAGAGTGTGTAGTCTGCTTCTCTGAACCAGATCCACACAGGAAAGGAAGAAGACACTTAGCTTTCTCTTTGGGTGCCTGCCAATAGGGTCAGGAGAAATGCTCAGTGGGGTAGAAGCTCAGGATGCTTCTGTTCTCCAACTGCTTTTCTGTTAGAACCTTCTGGAAAATTCAGTACTTATCCCAGAATGCAATGCAGATTGCTCATCTCTCCTATCCTTCAAGTCCAGTTAAACCACACCAGTGCCCATGAAGCCCATCCCAGGAAAGTAAACCTCCACTGGGATTTTCCTACCCTGTTTAACAGTTTAGACATGGTCAAAATCTAACGTATGTATTTTGGGGTTTCATCTTATACTGTTTGGAATCGTTCCTTAACTGATTCTATGCTTATATTTATTGTCTTATTAATGGATTGTTATTTTGAGAAAGTTAATATGAATTATTTTCCTCATATCTCTTGCTGTATCTGACAAGACAGTCAATATTTCCTGTCATTGTTAGCCAGTAATTATTTGTGTAACTGTGTTATTGTTGTTAGGTGCCATCAAGTTGGTGTCCGACTCATAGTGACCTTATGAGTGACAACAGGTAAAACACTATTGTTAGCGCTTCTCTGCTATTCAGAGGGTTTTCAATGGCTGATTATTTTTGGAGAGTGGGTTACCTGGTATTTCTCCCATGCCTACAGCACCTGGTGTTCCCAGGCAATCTCCCATCCAAGTACTAACCAGGCTTGACCCTGCTTAGCTTCCGAGATCTGATGGGATCAGATGCCACAGTCCTACAGCTGCAGACAACCATGGGCAAGTCAATTAAACTGTCTTTAGTCCAGATTTTTAATATAAGCATAGCTGTTCTATATGCTTCTTTATGCTACAAAAATTTATTTATTCTACATAAAACTCTATTCATTCAGTTTACAATTGTTAATCCCAAGTCTGGCAAGCACTGATGCTAGGTGCTGTATAAACAATGACAAGTAAGACAGAGATTGCAATTTAGTGGGAAAAATTAGTTCAGGGGCAGAAAAATTTAGAACTACAGAAATCTAGTACAGGTAGATAAAATGTATCAAGGGACTACTTAATCTGATTTTAATCAGACTTACAGTTTCCACTGCCAATTTGACCCAAGTCATTGCCTTGGAGGAGTAGAGCTCAATTTGGTTATTTAACAAAGATGGTCATGAAATCAGCTGATAGCACTAGTCAAACACTTCTTTCAAAGATTTAAGGGGTGATTATTCTGTGGGTGTTATGACCCTCCACAGAAGAAATGTTCCCAAGAAATATTGAGAATGGAGCTTTTAACAACACGTGAGTGTGCGCACGCGCGCGCACTCACACACACACACACACACACACACACACACACACACACACGAACATAAACATCCAGATTTGCTTGGTGCAAATATCTAGGCGGAGGTGTTACAGTTTGGGAGAAACTCCAAGTCCCTGGCCTGGGTGTCATAGGAAGACAAGACCTTACAGGGTAATGGACCTTATTATTTACCCTTCTAAGAAGCTATCAGTATCCAGATAGTCTATCTTCCTCAATGTCATCAACTCCTTCCTCATGGGCTCTGAGGTATATTTTTCAATAACTGTCACTCTTCAATGGTTAACAAAGGGCCTTCTTGTGTTGCCCCCGTGTCTTTTATGAGTTCCACAAATAACTAATTAACCTCCCCTACAAAAGTCAGCATGAAAGCAGAAGGAAGCTTCTGTGAACTGGCTTCACAGATCTGAGTCATGATCTCCTGAGCGAGCTCCACAAAGCTTCCTCTCTCCTCATAGAGTTCTCTCTGGAATTAAATGCTTATTGACTTCACGCTAATATCCACTTAGTAATCTGCCGTTTTTGTTTGTTTTAATATAGCACTCAGTTTTACAGTAGAAGGGAATTATGCAGTTTAGAAGTATGAATATTAAAAAAGGATTTAATTAAATCTGTTGCCTGAAACCTCTGTCTAAAGCTATAATGACAAATTTAGTCCATATTTATTATGGTGCACAGGGGACCTTAACCAGATCATTAGTTTATATGCCTTACTCAGTAGTGAAGTTCTAAAACTTTACATTTTGCATATTATTACATTATTCATTTTCCCAACTAGGCATAAAATACGACTTCCCATGAGTACAATACCTAATTCTTCAAAATATACAAAGATAGCAATAAAATGATTAAATTACAACTCTTACATCTGTTCTTCTTGTCTGATTATAAATTAAAATGTTTTAAAACAGGAGAAAACAGTTCAGGTAACAAATGAATTTAAACTGTTCTACTTCTCATAGGTTGGGGAGCAAATAAATACAGACACATAAACATAGTAGACAGACACATGGACATGCAAATATATGGAAAATTTCCCATTTAAGAGTGGGTTAATTCTCACTTGCTAGGGCTGGTACTGCTTGCTAAAACATGCCTAATAAGAGATTGCAATAAGTTAAATGTACTCTCTTCTGATGATGACATAAAGTTTCAACTAGCCAATGGAGGTGCCAAAGTCTGGGAAATAACTGAATGAAATTACAGTGTATATAAAAAACTCTTTATTTTAAAGCCAAACTATAAAATGTTATGTCTGCCAGGAGGAAAATATTTAATGCCATTCTAATCCATTAGCTATCACTGCAAAATGCTGCCTTGTGTTTTCTTTAACAGTCACACATTAACTCCTGGTTAATTTAATGATGAAAATAGGCACGGGCAGAAGGCATCCTGAAAGCATTTTTGATGTAATCTTGTGAAGTCATCACCCATTTAAGATAATGTAGTCATCAGCCCAAATGCAAACCTGAGAACTTGTATGAATTGTAACCTATATGGTCTTCAGATTATAGTTAATTTATGATAAAGTCTCAGCACCAAAATCATGCAAGAGGAGGATGATGATGATAACGATTTTTCGTAAATCATAGCCTAACACATGTCACTTTGTAACTTTGGAATTCACTCTGCAGAGGTCAATTTGGATATGGACAGCTTAAATTTATGGCATTTTCTTGATAGTCTACTGTTTGCCTGGAAAGATTTTACCTGGATTGTAAAGCACTGGGTTTATGAGGTGAAAATAGCATGTTGATCTGAGAAAATTGTTCACACACACACACATACACACACACACACACACACACACACACACACACACACACACTCAGGCCTGAACATACATATTATGCAGAACTTCAAATATTCAGTTAAAGAAACAGAAACACAGCAAGAGCACAGTTGGAGTACAGGGTTGCAAAGCTCTGAGCAGGATGGAAAAACTGGAATATAAGTATTAGCTCTGCTTTGGAAAAGGCAACTGGAATTAGGAAATGAGTCAGGATAAAGAAGATTCCAAAAAAGATGAATATGTTGGCCTCATAAGATGATTCCTGACAGAGGAGGGAGAACTTGCCTCCTACTGAGTTCAACAATGACAACTCACTTTTTAAGAGGAAAGACAGATCCACTCAGCAAATCATAGTGCTGAAGTGAACATGATCTCTAGTTTGTCTTAAAGTCCCTTCTTTTCTTAAAAAAAAACTGTATAGGGGGTTGAACCCAGGGCCTTGTGCTTACATGCTTTGCAAGTGCTATACCACTGAGCTGCCCTCAGCCCATTTTTTAACTTTTTTTGAGAGAGGGTCTAGCTAAATTATGCAGACTGCCTTTGGTCTCAAACTTGTGATCCTCCTGCCTTTGCCTCCTGAGACGCTGGGATTATAGGCGTGTGCCACCACGCCCACTGTTTTAAAGTACTTTTTAATCCCCAGAAATTTTGACAGAATTAAAGAAACTAAAGTTCAATACATAGGCAATTTTCTAAGCAACTTTGCAAGAAATACAGGTGTATTTTTTTAAATGAAGAGTTCTATGGGTCTTCAGATAGGCTTTTGAATTTTTAAGAAAATAAAACTTAAAGAGAAGTAAACAAGAAATGACTTAATCCTTCTTCTGAATGGATCTACATGAACAACTCTTGTTCAAGGCAGCTCGGAGTCTAGCTTTTGTGTTTTTTCTTTTTCAGTAGTGGGGGGTTGAACCCAGAACCTCATACATGCTTTGCAAGTGCTCTACCACTGAGCCATACCCTCAGCCCCTTTTTAATTTTTTATTTTGAGACAGGGTCTCACTAAGTTGTGCAGGTTGACTCTGGCCTCAAATTTGTGACCTTTCTGCCTCAGCTTCCTGAGTTGCTGGGATAACAGGCGTGTGCCACCGTACCTGGCTTAAACCTACTTCTTTGCCTTCTGAGATGATCAACGGGAGTTAGACTGGCTCATGCTGGCCACCTCAGTTTATCTCACAGCAGGAAGGCATCCACTTTGTGCCTACATTCAGCTTCTCAGGCTGTTGCCCTGTTGCCCTTTTGGAATTAATAAGGCAGGATTTGTTCATTTTGTGAATATTTTTCCACAGGTCTATGTGTGAAGAAAGTTAATATGATAATCCAGTGCTCCTACTTGTTTCTGAATCAACTGAGTTTTCTTCATATTGAGATGCCATAAAACATTTTTAGTTTTCCTCTCATAAATTAGATGTATTTACTTTAGATAAAAATTACTCTTTATGATGCTATGACCTATGCCCTTACAGATAAATTTTATGGGATATCATGAAGAGCATCCCCTTCTCTTTTAAGACTGCTTCAGCTGCAAACTGAAATACAAGAAACAAACAAGCTAAAATGATGCAAATCCCTTGCAGTTATTTAATTGACTATAGGGAAGCTACTGTGCCCTGAAGATTGAACTTGACTGCTACAGAAACATTTCGCAGCTGATAATGTGGAAAAGAAAAACCCAAATGCTATTTCTGGGCAAGAGTGAAGTGAAGACAGAGACAAAGGGGTGAGGAAGGGAAAGAGAGGGGGAGAGAAGCCTGTTTGAAACAAGTAAAATCTGTCAGTTTTCAAAAGGAATACACTTTGGTTTGGTCCGATGGCTCTATTTACAAGACCACCTTTGGTTTATGTAATAATCTGCAGAAATCCAGTCCCCTCCCCCGACCTCATCTGTAGGGAACAACACACCACTGACACCACCCTGGCTTCATTATAGGACGTCCCCAGATAAATAAAATCTAGATCTGGCCTCTGTCCACTGCTGTTCTAAATGAGCCCAGCCAGCCTGGCCCATGTTTTTTCATTTCATTTTCTGGAGCCAAATGACTACCATCTGCTGTCACGAAGCTGTCACACAATCAGTAATGGAAGATTTCTAAAGAATATAATGGCTGGAGGATGAATATATGACAGTCCAGCTCCTATGCAGCAAGAAGAGCACAGCGACCCATTTGAAAAGAAGCAGCCGTGGTGTTCTCCCACTTCTCAGCAAGTGCATTGTAATACAAATCTCTATTTGGACTCAAGATGTTGACAGGTCAATTGAACAGAATAAGTCTAGTTTATGATGCAGTTGTCAGAACTGGTTAACGCAGGAGTCTGTTTACCGACGTCCTGAGATATTCCAACAATTTTTCTTGCAAACCAGCACCTTGAGGTTAATTACTTTACCAATTTGAGTAAATGGCAAGCCATATTCCCATCTGTCTCCATTAGCTCCCCACTATTTCTCAATTTATGATGACTCGGGTCAAGGCTGTGGTACAAAAGAAGAAGTAATAAAGCATGAATAGAGTAATTTTCTGTTTATACAAATGTGGTAGCCACAGCATAAATAAGGCAAAGACATTTTGAACATGCATATTCTTAGCTTTGAAACCTCTGGATGCTAACTATATTTACAGTAAATGTGTCTCCTAATTTGTAAGTGTAAAACACATACAAGTGACAAACTGCATGTTCCATATTTATGGGCTACCAGCTAAACTCTGATATCCCAGGCAGTGGGCCTTGGGTTGTTCTTGCAGTAGAAGCAAAAAAAAAAAAAAAAAGAAAGTCTGAAAGGCTTCAAAGAGTCCTTGTTCATCAAAAGCAAGCTCTTTGGGAAAGAAAGAAATATTAGATTTCTATGTGCATATTAATGAATCTTTGACATCTGACATAAACATTTCTTGCTATTTATATAGGATTCGGTGCTGGAATCTCTTAAAATTTATTAATGCAACCAATTAAAAGAATTCAGTATCAGAATATGCTTTCCTTTTCTTCCTTCCTCTCTTCATCCCTCCATCTTTTTCTACCTTCTTATTCTTTTTCTCTTTCTCTTCTCACTATCAGGTCATAAAATAATTAAAAATCTTTATGTGCATATGTTCTAACCTAAATCATAAATATATAACTCAACTTTGCATTTCATGGCATTTTTTTCAGCATTCAAAATTAACAGCATTTTAGGAGTCCTTAATATATATTATAACTCAAGAGGAAATCACAGCCAATTTCTTCACTTTGTTATTGGATATGGCAGATTGATATGTTTTTTACCTAATCTGCTTTTCTCAAACACTGGCAGTTAAAAAATAAAAAGGAAAAGAAGATAAATTTCTGGCCACCTGCCACAAATGACCAAAGTGATCATTAATTAAGTACCACAATAAAATAGATTTTTATAGCAAATGAGGCACTGGAAATATATTTTACAATGAAGGATTCAAAACAGTGGAAGCAAAACTACTCTCTTAGCAATGTGATGTCTGACCTCTGACATTGTCACTGAGCAGGGACAGGTCCTAAGAAAAGCAACTTTGAGGGCAAAACTGGAGGCAAATATGTATTTTAACTTCTAATGGGTAATATGGAATAATAAGATTTCTTCTTGCCTTTCAAATAGAATCTTAGGCAAATGGAACGGTTATGTTCTTTCAATCTTTACTTCTGGAATCCAAAAGCAGATTATGTAAAAACATATCAATCTCCCCTCTCTATTATCAACTGGTGAAACTAGCTGTGATTTATTTTTAAATTGTATATTTAGGGCTTCTAAAGATACTGTTGGTTTTAAATATTGAAATGAGTATTTCCTCTGATGTTCCAGGGTGCCCTGGTGTGTCTTCTCTTCTATCCCTTCTCCTTTCACCATGGAAGCCCAGATCCTGTCTACGTGGGAAACAGAGAAAAGGTCATCAGACAGTTTGGAATGGCTTTTATCTGCTAATGAGGTAAGGGATATGATTAAAAGATGGTGCAGAGCAGGGATAGTTGGGTCATATCCACACTGACAATCTTCTAACTCTCTCCACATCATCCCTTTGAAGTTGCAAAAAAAAAAAAAAAAAACTCAAGAAAGGTAAAAATAAGGACTACCAGTTGTTTGTCTTTTCATATGAATTAATTTATACATGCTACTATCTTAGATCTTAGAGGAGAATATGAAAGGAGGAACTTTAGAAATCATTTGCCCAATTCCCTCAGCATATGGAAGAAGTGCCGGCGAAGGTGTGAGGTCTGTGAGTACTTCTCTGGGGTCTAGCCTATAGAAGAATGAATTTAGGGCTGGATGGCTGCAGTCTCACCAAAACAAGCATTGGTGGATGGCAAAAACAAGGCTCTGCCAACCAAAGATTTTTGGGCCTTATATTTTCTATCCATTGATAGTATTTCCCTAATGCTTTTCCCTTTTTCCATTTAAAAACATCTGCTGAACATTCCCCTTGCATCATAAACTATACTAGGTGCTGTAGGCCTTTTAAGGATGGAAAAATAACCAGTAGAAGCAAAGAGAAGAGGCTTTGGTACTAAATATCACTCCTACTTAGCAGCTGCATGGCTCCGGGCAAATCTTAGTTTCCTCAGCTTCAGCATGAAGTTAATACCTACTTTACTGAATGGTTGAGAGGATTAGAGATGGTATGTTAGTATGTGTAAAACATCTAGTATCATGCTTGATACAGAGCATTCAATCAATGATATGTGGTGCTATTTTATTTGATTCCAATGGAGTATATAGTTTAATGACATGACCTGTCCATGTTACAGGCTCATTACTATAATTAGAGAATACAAGGGGGAAGTCATTACAACCTTTATCATGTATGAATCATGATGACAACTCAGAAGATTAAGGAACAAACTCCCTGGGTTGGCCTGCAAAATTGCTATAGGATTCAGTTGATGTAGAATACATAATGATTTGTTGAAAACAGTGAAAAATGAGATTGAGAGAGTGATTCTAATATTTACAAAATATGCAGGTTTCAGGGGGTTTGGTCAGTTTGCCCAAAAGGAACTGCTCTGACTTATTATTTTTTTAGCTTCAGTATTTAAGGGTTGATCCCAGGGTCTTACATGTACTTTGCAAGTGCTCCACCCCAGGGCTGTACCCCCAGCTCTTTTTTTTTTTTTTTTTTACCTTTTTTATTAGTAATTTTTAATGTACAACTTAATTGGTCTCATGATGAAATTTCCATACATGTATATCATTGTACATTGCTCACGTTAACTTCCCCCTTTCCCTCTCATGACCCTCCTCTCTCATCCTCTCTCTCCCCACCAATGGTCTCCTTTCTACTTGCATGTCCTTTTTGTGAATTTTTTTTACTTTTAGACAGGATCTTGCTAAGTTACACAGGCTGCCCCTGGCATTGAACTTGCAATCCTCTTGCCTCTACCCCTTGAGTTGCTGAGATTACAGGCATGCATGATTGTGCCTGGCCATCTTATTCTCTTATTCAAAACCCCCTTAAAGAATTATTATGTTCTCATGAAAACAAGGTCACTTGGTATTTAAGACTCATTAGTCTATTTGTTTGAAAGGAGTTTCTACCTCATTTCTGTGCAAATTCTGATTTGTATTTCACTAATGTGCTGTCCCTCAAAATACCTTACCCATTTCCATCTCCAGAATTTGCTCACATGGTTGTCCTCACCTGGGTGTTGTTCTTTCAGCAGATCCCTATTTTAATCATTCATCATAGTCTGATCAAATTCTATCTCTTCCTCCTCCATTTAGCCCACCATGTTCTTTCTCTCCTCTGTACTTCTGCAATACTGAGTCATCCAGCACTCAATCACATGTGGCTCTGCATCAACTCTTAAATTTTAATGTGACCATGTCCTGTTTCTCCAATTAAGTTTTAAGCTTCTCAAGGACATGGACCATATTTTAAATGTCTTTGTACAACTTTCAAGGGTCTCATAAATACTTAGCTAATTGATTAATATACCTGATTGTTAATGTGATAAATTTGGCTTCCCTTTATGTTGGGGAGAAAACCATTGCAGCAAGGAGAATACAGAAGGGAAATTTTCTAGGGGTCAATGGTCTAGGCCACTCACTCCAAGAGGATGCCACTGATCTAATCCATATAAAATATGAGGTGAAGCTGGTATCTTAATGCCATTTAGTTGCCTGCATTTCTGATCTCCCAGAGGTCTTTTGGCAAGCTCCCACTTCCCTCTCTAAGAAGACTAGTATGACTTCTGCTTCATCTACCACTCAGCAATGTTTTGAAAACAAAATGAGAAATTGTGCATGGGTAACAGTGTTTGGGGCATTAGATATTCTCAAGACATGCATGGTGTCCTCTTAATGCACACATATACTCTGAGTGCTTGGGCCAGTCCAGAGATTGTTCTTTTTCTACTTGTGGATTTTCTCCCTCTAGGCAGTCACATTATTTCCAGGTTAAGGGGCATGTTATAACACTTTCCCTGGAGAAGAAGCTATGAGGATAATGAGCTAAGGCTGAGAGCTCTGACTGTGCTTAGGCAAACTGCAGTGACACAAGGTTCAAGTTTTGGTGAACACACCTAATTAGGCATGGTAGATGGAAAATTTCCTACACATGGTTTCTACCAGTAGAATTAAAGCTGGGAGAATCAAATGAGGCTAGGCTGGTAAAACACTGAGAGGCCTGGAACACTACAGCCTGAGTCAGCTTTCAGTAATTCTGCTTTGGTTTTTGCTACCATACAGAGTAGGTCTATAGTAAATTGTCTTAGTAGTTGGAAGCAGAGCTTTAACCACCCACATGGTGCTAGAATCTGGTGTTTCTCAAGTCAATCTCAGCTTAGCTGAGAACTTAAATTTTCATTTTCTAATCCAACCAAAGGGGGATGCATTAATATAAATGTTTGTATAGAGTTCCTACAGGCCAGGCTTCATGCTATAGGATCATGATGAAAATCAGAGGCCATTTTTTAAGGCCACCTAAAGTGACATAACAAAGTAGAAAAGAGTAGGACAATAGTGAGGGAGCAACAGATAAAACTGCCCCTGTCATCCCACACAAAGACAGCTGACAAGAGTTGATGAATTCCCATTAAAATAGGAGAGGTAAGGGAGATGTGCTCATCAGGAAGGTATCACCACACTTAAGAAGCTGCTATAGAGAAAACTAAGTCATCCTGCCACAGCCATTTCTAACCATATTGTCTGACAAGGTCCAGATATGGGGAAGAGAGGTTCAAGGAACTCATCTTCCAAGAAATGGATGGGGATGAAGCAAAGGAAAATGTGCTTTTTGCTTTCTAGGAATAGGACTACTGCTTCTAATTATTATGATTACTTTATGTTTAGGACTAATGCTCATAACTAATATTGTATTAAACTCTAATGAAATAAATGCTGAAAGAATGACATGACTGAGGGAATTTGTCAATGAGTTAGAAGTAATGACCTCCAATTGTAAAGGTTATGTGGACAATATTTTAGTTAAAGCTGACCAGCAACTTCCACCCTGGAACTCAAACATTAAGTGATTTATGCTTCAGCTGCAACAGGCTGAGTTGTTAGTCCCTACTTGGACTAAAGTGGCCCCACCTATGATAGCTAAGGTTTACAGAGAAAATATAAAACAATCAAAAGAATACACAGGCCTGTTCCCACAGTACAAAAGCCTCCTTGACAATTTTAACACAGAGAGGTGCTTATCTAAGGCAGACCTTGGTTCCCAGTTAGAGAAAAAGAGTAAAGGCTGCTGTTCTGGTCAGCCTGACCCTCTACTGCCTCACATAGGAACATATAAGGGGTTAAAATGATAAATAAGGATAGAGTCCAAAATACCCTATTATAGCTTATCATTTATGAAAAGCCTGGGAAGTGACAGACCTTCGAGGTGCTTGTTATCTTAACACAGAAAAGTTTATGCTTTAAACCATGGGCTATTATGACTATTAGGTGTGTGTAAAACTGCACGTATTCTTACTACTTGCATGACCTAAGCCTAAAGAAGACTGTATAAAAAACTGAGCTATCCAAACAATAAATGGAACAGATCCACATAGCCTTTGAGCTGTTGTGTTTCTGTTACCCACCGCCGCCGACTCCTCACCCACCTTCGGGAAACCCTGGATCCTTAGGCTGCAGGCATGGGACTGCGGCATCATCCTGAACCTAACAAGAGATTTCTTTCATATGGTATAGTAGAAGGGCAGATCTACACAGGTAGTATTTCTGCCAAAGCTTTTTCCTACCTAACAGAGACGCCATTATCTCCAAAGACCTGTAGACCATGAAGTCATGGGCCTGTCTGATACACACATCACTGTATCCTCAGGGCTAGCATGGTGCCTAGCCAATGGTAGGTGTTCAATAAATATTTTTGGAATAAATATAAATGAATGGGCCTGTAGCCATACCAATGTGGCGTCTGATCCTGTCAGATCTTGGAAGCTAAGCAGGATCAGGCCTGGTTACTACTTGGATGGGAGACTGCTTGGGAACACCAGGTGCTGTAGGCTTGGGAGAAGGACCTGGGCAACCCAGTCCCAAAGAACAATCAGCCTTTGAAAACCCTATGAGTAGCAGAGAAGCACTAACAACAGTGTTTTGCCTGTTGTACACAGGGTTGCTATGAGTTGGACACGACCTGACGGCACCTAACAACAACAACAACAACATAAATGAATGGGTGAAAGCAATGAGTGAATGAAAAATGACATTTGTGAGTTCATCCTGAGATATGAGGGTCCAGAGAAATCCAGAGAGGATGAGTACAGATGGCAAGGACACAAACTGGTGTAATTCCTTGTGACCCCTTATGCATCTTGTCCACATTGGTACATGGTGAATTGGCATGGAGTAGAAATTTTGCTCCCCAGGTCTGGTGTAACAGATTTCCAGTCCACAATCTCATGGCAAACTTGTTGTTGTTGTTGTCATTATTATTATTATTATTGCAAAATAACTGGTCCCTGAGTATTGAAACAACAATGGCTCTCTTATATTGTCACACACCCATATGTTTAGTGTTCACTCCTTTGATATCTTTTTCTGAAAACTACAACTAGCTATCCTCCACTTTTATATATTTCATTCACTTTGACAATTAGGAGATCAAGAACAAATGGTTCACATGTCAAAATCCAGTGTCCAGAATATCTAACAGTATTATGTGTATATGTCTAAGTATAAAAGGCCATTCAAGACAAAACAACATGCAGAGCTCTGACTTCAAGTGGTAAAAGTCAGTGGATTGAGGTCTTCATTTTTGCTAAATGAACTAAAAAGCTTCCTTAGCCAAAGATCCTCTAAACTTTCGCTGGTGATCTTTTTCTGCATTTCTTATAAAGCAAGTAATATGTTATTTTGGAATTTTTGTTCATGATTTTATGAGCCTTTGAATTTATAAAATAATCTGCATTTTTTTTTCAAGAGAGGTCTCAAAACCTGACAGGGAGAAACATCAGCACATATATGCTTTTTTCTTTTGGGGTCTGTTCTAATCCCAGCACACTTGGGTTTTATCACTATACTCCTTGTTTTGCTGATACTCTCCGGAACCACCTCCATCCCAAAGAATTTCCTTTTCTCTAGTGCTTCTTGTTTCTAAAAATTCAGTGATAAATCTTCATCTTTATCCCAACAAAACATTCTACAGCAAAACTTCCTTAACAAAATGAAAGTGCTCATTTCTATAGTTAACTCCTAAAGTTGAAAGAGCATGTATTTCCCACCTTGGGAAACAGGTACTTTCTAAGTGGGTTTTAGTAATTAGCATCCACACCATGAACAAGAGGTCATGGTCCTGGAAGTTTATCTGAGGCAGACTTTGTCATTTTTTTTTAAAGTATAACTTAAAAAATTAAAACTTTATAGTAGATCATGGTAGAAGTGACTGGATGTGGGGTCTGGAACTACAAACATATGAATCAGTGTTTTGACTCAAGGTCACTGGCCTAGACAAAGAACATTTAAACTATAATCAAGGCCACTCATTTGAACCATAAGTAATTTTAGGCAAGTTTCCCGGGTATATGCTGATGTAACTATAAGACCTCATTCTGCTTGACCAGCATGGAAATCAGCAATCTGAAGGGAGATGCTTTTTTTTTTTTTTTTTTTTTTTTTTTTTTTTTTTTTTTTTTTTTTTTTTTTTACCATTTTCTGGCTGCACTAGCTTCTCATATTGATTGTATTTCTTCATTTTCATAAGCAGTATCCAGTTACAAATATAATTTAATTCCCCCCCCCATTTTTCATGGTGAGGGAGATGGTCCTTATTCAAGTGACTCTACTTAACAGAGGCTGGGCATTATTCTCCTACTAGAAAAGTCATTACATTGCTTCTGTTTAAAGGGAAACAGAACGAGAGGGCTTTCTTTAGATAAATTTGACATTGACTATCAAAAAGAAATTGAAATATACTTCAATATATTTTCTTTTTGGAATATATCATATATTCTCAAATCCAGTGTACACCCTTTCAACAGTTTTAGGGGGCCACAAGGAGGGACAGAGGGAGACAGGGACAGAGAGAGAGAGGGACAAAGAGAGAGAGAGAAAGAAGAGAAGAGAAGGAAGAAGAGAAGGGAAGGGAAGAGGAGAGGAAAGGAGTGGAGGGAAGAGAAGAGAAGACAGGAGAAGAGAAGAGGAGAGGAAGAGAAGAGGAGAGGGAGAGAGAGTACTTTCTACTCAGCTTTCAACTGCAGATCCAGTCCACATGCGATTCTAATCTGCATCTGATTTTCTAGTCCTCTAAAACTGTTGAAAGTGTGCAGATTAGATTTGAAGATATATGTATTTGGAGGAGGAGGGAGGAAGACAAAAGAATATACTTCTCTCTAACAGACTGGCAGTTTGGGAAAGATCTTCTATCAGTAATTCTTATTAATAAGGCAGTCAGTCTCAATACGTGGGACACAAGGCAATGTTCCCTCAGCTACCCTGATTTGCATTGTGAACTTAATCATCAAAAATCTAGTTACGATAATATCAAATTAGGAAGTGTCTTTTCATAGCTTTCAGAAAACCTATAAACTATTACCAGCAGAAGGAATTAAATAGCAAAAACCAAAGCAAGAAGAGTTCCCAAAATGAACCATCTGACAGACTGAAAAATTAAATCCTT
Organism: Pedetes capensis; assembly: GCA_007922755.1. Lineage (NCBI taxonomy): Eukaryota > Metazoa > Chordata > Mammalia > Rodentia > Pedetidae > Pedetes > Pedetes capensis. The sequence continues at coordinate 41,480 of VMDO01012657.1, read as the reverse complement.
ATGTCAGGGGGACTTGGGTCTATAGAAGCCTTGAAAGATCAAGCATCCATAGCTCAATTTCTGCAAGTTCTTTGCTAGCAGGTGGTGCCAACACGAAATCTAACTGCCGAAGGATATTGGATCTGCCCTGCATCTAGGAGGATTACAAACAGAACTTTGGTCTTGGAGACAATATGTTCACCTCACACCTGCTTTCAGTGCCACAGGCTACATCAGTGGCCAGAGAAGGAGCCATTTTAGAGCCATAGGAACCTTGGATTCAACCTCTAATTTGCAAAGTGCATCTGCTTTATAGACCTGCTTGACAGCAGCTTCATAATTAGAAAAACATGCCTTAGATATCTGCACTCCCCAAACCATAAAAAAAAATCTGGCTTTATTTTTAAAACAGTAATTACTTGATAGTGGAAAGCCGTTCATTTCAGGGAACACACTCAAATAAGACAATGTGTACACAGAGTAACAAAATGGTAACAAGGAAATGGTCTTTGGTAAAGAGCATTTATTAAACATTTGTGTTCAAGGAGTCTAGTTCTTCTAGCACTGTATTCATTTGAAGTTCAGCAGTCTGTGTTCCTTGAAGTAACCAGTACATCTTCAGATGCTGAATTTTTGGGGCTTTCATTTTCATTTTGGTAGTTCATCATTTAAGGAACTCTTTTAGTTGGCCCATATTAAAGAGATCCAGCCCAAATAAGAGCCACAGAATTAGTTTCTTTTAAAAAAATAACTTTTCAGGAGAGAAGGTAAACTACAGATACACACTGAAATTAGAGTTTTAAGAAGAATATATTTAGTAATAGGTTCTCAATCGCCTGAAGAGTATCTCCTATGGCCAATAATAATAAAAAGAAGGTGGTGGAGGAGAAATGTCAAGTGCTCTGCTAAGTGCATCTGTGAGCTATCCCAGAATATCAGCAGAGAAGTTCTATGAAGTAGACTCCACTATTATTCCCATTTTATAGATGTGGAAATTCCTATTTTATAGGTGAAGAAATTGAAGCACCCTCTTGAGGTCACTTATTTGAGAAATGGGTCTTAAACAAGACAGCTGGTTCCAGCATCTATAAACAGGGCAATGGACAACTGTCTTAAGAAATTTGTACATGGGCCCTAAGTGCTAGTTTTACTGCCCTGAGTAAAGCACAATATTACAGAATTTATTCTTCACAATGATTGACATAAAACTATTCTATCTTATATAGGAAATAGATTTGTAGACTCATCTATATATGAATGTACAACAATCTTAATCAATTGACAGCAGACTAAAGTTATCTGGGAGGAAAACAGGGAGCACAAAAATAATTTTCAAATTGAAACCATAAGAATTAATTTATCTGGGAGAAATACAGATAGGGGAAATGCAGCAAAATAAGGATGAAAGTAAGGGTAGAAAAGAAGAGAACCAGGTACACAGCAAGATATAAAAGCTCCTTGTTTGGGGATCTGAATCTGAATCTGAGATGGTCACTGAACTCCAAACTGGATGACTTCCTATTATCAGTCAGTATGTATCTCAATTCTATATTCTCTAGAGTGTCTGAATGGAGCTTCCCAGTGTTTGTTGGGTTGCCAGATACTTATTTGATGCAAATTCATAAGCTATGGTATAGGAAGCCTTATCTCTTTTTCCTTAGAAAGCTAAGGCAAAGTGAGTGCCCCCAAATCCAAACATGTATGCCTTTGTTATCTAACTTATTTCCTGGCAAATGCTGCTTAAAGAAAATGATAGATTTCGACTTCTAACTAAAAAAAGGGGACATAAGAAAATACGTTGACATTGTGAAAGAATTTTTCATTTTCCAAAAGGACTCTTTCTATGTTCCACTAATGGACATGCCTTCAAATATATTTAAAAGACAACATAATTTACTGAAATTGAACTTATATGTAACTAATTATCAATTTATGTTATTATATCTAATTATATTACTATTCCCTGAAAACATGGCCTTCACTGCCTTTATTTAACAGTATTTTTCCTAGTTACTATCTTCTAGGTTTTTTTTTTCCTTCTTCTTCTTTTTTTTTTGTGGTACTGGGGGTTGAACCCAGGGCCTTGCACCTGCATGCTCTGCAAGTGCTGTACCACTGAGCTGCACCCTCAGCCCAGTTTTTACTTTTTTTTGAGACAGGGTCTCACTAAATTACACAGACTGCCTCTGGTCTCGAACTTGTGATCCTCCTGCCTCTGCTTCCTGAGCCGCTGGGATTACAGGCATGTGCCACCGTGCCCAGCTATTAGTTTTTTTCTTCTTGATTACCTTTTACGTATATTTATTTAATGAAATGTAGCTGTTTACACTATTTTTTCAAATAAATATGGATGAGTCAACTCACCTTTTAAAAGTAGTGCAGGCTTCACTCTTCAGATGAGAGGACTTCTCTGAATCACTTTGGGAAGTGAGCTATTATGCTATGCCAGCAGTAAAGCTTACTGCTTTCAAGATAAAGGTCATTGTTACTTAAGTTTTCCTAAAATAAAATATATTTTTAAGATAATAAAAAATACCTTATTTTTGTATCTCCAAAGGAGAGAAAACAAAGCACCGTGAGGCCTTATGTTAAGGCATTTTATTGCTGTCCTTTAACAAATATTCCCCAGGTACCTCAGTAGGTGCTTCCTACCTATTTGCCCTTTGATTCTAAGGGATAACAGGAAAACTTATCATCATTGAATATTTCTGACAATCACAGTTATCAGGATGAAACCCTGTCCTGTTTATTTATAGCTGGAAATAATATCAGAAAATGAAAATAAAAGGTACCATAAAAATAGAAGTCCAGAGACTAAAATTAGACCATCAGATTTTTAAGCCACTGAACACAACGCCCTTTAGTCATCCACTGAAATTTTTGCCTGTGTTTCAAGGCCTGCATTTTGAGACTTTCATACTATAACTAGAATGCATTAAGCACTTACATGATTCTCAATGGGAGAGTAAAAGAAATTATGAGTAGGTAAACCCTTTGGAACAATGACATTAGTTCTGATAATGGGTTGCCATTACACAGCCTGAGACTCCTAGAAGAGTGGTATATCTCTGATTTAGTTCATTTTTGTTTTTCACTCACAAGGTGGGTTTTGTTTTCGGTCTACTAAGAAATCCCAGAATGTATCAAAGATAAGGTTATTTTAATTCAAACAATGAAGCTCCTTGAGTTATTTAGTTTTACATAATCTTCCCACCTGGAAGGCAGATAAATGAAGCAAAAAAATGTGACAGAAGTACATTCTGAGTGGAGAAGTCCACAGGAGGGGCAGAATAGAGGACCCAGATTTTCAACTGCTGGTCTACAGCATTTTCCTAAATCTCTCAGATGCCAACTCTCTTATCCTCAGGCCTCTTTCACCTTCTCCTATGTACACATCTCTGCCATGCTTTATCCAACCTTCACAATTTTCAGATTTCCCTGCTCCTTTTGAGTTTCATGGGACCACCACATTCTAACATGAGCTACCGGCCCCTCCTACCTTGAGTCTCTGTCTAGACTAAAGATTCTATTCTGCCTTCTTCTATGGCAATTTATTTTTTTTGACAACAAGAGAAAATAAATCTTACCTTTTTTGCCTAATGTTCACTCCTTTCCCCCTCTGCATCTGCCTTTCTTCTAAAGCTTATGTTGTTTCACTATGAAGCATGAACTTTCTTTTCTTCTGCTCTGTATAGTCCATCAGCACTTTACACACAGGATGCCTTTATGTTGTCTTCTTCCACCTTTCATAATCTACCACTCCTGTCCTCTGGCTCTCAGCAATGAAAGGCCACCCAAGTCTTTAACTGTATACTCAGGTTGTATCCTAGTGATTCAAGCATGTTTATGTTGTTGTTGTTAGATGCTGTCTACTTGTGTCTGATTCATAGTGACCCTCATAGGTTTTTCAGTGGCTGATTGTTTCAGGATTGCTTCGGGAGTGGATTGCCAGGTCCTTCTCCCATTTCTGCAGTGCTAGGGATAGAACCCAGGTCCCTAGAGAGTACAGAGTAACACTCTACCTACTGAGCTAAACCCCAGCCCATGCATGTTTATAGGTAATCGGAAATGCCTTCAATGATTGGTTGCTTTTTCTCAAGTGACTGGAAACTCCTGGAGGTCAAGGTTTGGCTTTGAAACTATTGCACAGCATGGGGATTATAGATAATAATGTACTATACATCTCAAAAATCTAGAAGAAAAGATTTTGAAAGTTTTTGCCATAAATAGTAAGCATTTGAGAAGATAAATATATATAGCCTGATTTAAACATTATATGATCTATACATGTACCAAGGGCTAGGATTTAGCTCAGTTGGTAGAACGCTGCGCTGCAGTCTCTGAGGTCCCGAGTTCAATTCCCAGCACCGTAAAGATGGGAGAAGGGCCTGGCAATCCACTCCCAAGGCAATCCCGAGACAGTCAGCCACTGAAAACCCTACGAGGGTCGCTATGAGTCAGATACCGACTTGACGGCACCTAACAACAACAACAACAACAACAACATGTACCAAACATTACCCCATTAATATGTACAATTTTTGTTTTATGGACCAGTTAAAAATAAACTATTGTGACTAGGTGGTATGGTTTCCATTGGTGACAAACATGGTGCAAGTAACATTATTATGGTTTGTAATCTACATTCCTAATAGAAATATTATATTTCAATTAGAGTTAGTGAAATTAGAGTTGTAACTTTTTCTCTCCTATTACAAATTCATTGACTTTCTGTCTTTAGACACCATGTTGGCCTATGGACTATGAGGAGGGCCAACTTCCCACATTTTTCTAAGCATTTTTAACTATGGCACAGCAGTGTGGGGTAAGTATAAAGTAATTTCTTCAACTTCAACACTCTACTCTTAAATCGCTATGTTTAGGTTTTCAAAATGCTATTTGACATCTGTCTCTATCTTTATTGACTACATATGTATCATTTCTTTAAATCTTTAAGCTTCTCCTTAAAAACAGGTGGTGTTCTCTTTTCCAATAAACCTTAACACAGAGTGGGAATGAAAAAAATAAAAGAAGTTCTCCCCATTGTGGAACTGCAGATTTACATTGCACCTACACATCTACTTGATGAAGTATTAATAACTGATAGGCTGTTAGCTCATTGTTTTCCTACATAGGTCATTCTAGGAGGATTATTTTTCAAATTGCTGAAATGTAGTTCATATCTTTTTAAAAAGATCACCAAGTAAGCACACTTTAAAATATCAACAATTTTATAGTTATCCCAATTTATTTCCCCATTGTGAAGCAAGGCAGATGATTTCCTGGCCTTCTCATTCTTGAGTTGCAGCTCCCTGTTGCCCAGTGCCAGACAGACACACTATGCATATGACTGGAACTCTGAATGGGGCAGGTTTATTTGAGTGAATGTTTTATCTTCTGCTAGCCACACAAGGCATGGGTCTCCATTTTTTCTCTGTCCTTAATACTGAAAATGGCCTTAAACCATTATACAATGGTAGAACTTAGAACCCAGCAACTCCCAGTAGTAGCCTAGACCTGGAGAACCACTATTCACTTTGATTCTATCAATTCACATAAATAAATGAGAAGTCAGATGACCAGGGCTTACTTTAGCATTTAGGACACACTTAGGGCATTTTGTACCCACTGAATTTGGGGTCAGGGCTGGGGTTTAACTCAGCTGGTAGAGCGCTATGCTGCACTCTCTGAGAACATGGGTTGGATCCCTAGGACCACAAAAACAGGAGAAGGATTTGGCAATCCACTCCTGAAGCAATCCTGAAACAATCAGACATTGAAAACCCTATGAGGGTCACCATGAGTTGGACCCAACTTGATGGCACTGAACAACAACAACAACAACGAACTTGGGGTCAGTAAAGCATACTCCCTTAGTACTAAAAATCAGTAGCAAAAAACCTCCTTAAATATCTAACTTCAAGAAAAGCTGTGAAGCTGGGTGCCATATCGCATGCCTGTAATTCCTGCAACTCAAGAGGCGGCAGAGGTATCTTGAATTTGAGACCAGAGACAGCCTGCATAACTTACTGAGCTCCTGACTCAAAATAGAAAATAAAATATAGGCTGAGGGTGCAACCCAGTGGTAGAGCACTTGCAAAACTATGTGTAAAGCCCTGGGTTCAACCCCCAAGTACTGAAACAAAAGATGGAAGGAAGGAAGGAAGGGAGGAAGATTGTGAAGTGAAGAAATATATTAGTTTTTTAAATGAAAATCAACTGGTCCACTTACATGCCTTTATCAATTCAAATATTTTATGTTCTTTATATGCTTTCTTATAGAACTATGTTTGAAGTCCTAGCTTATGATAGGATTTTCCCCATTGTTTACAAGACTTTATAACTTTCTTTTAGAAAAGTTTGCTTTGGTTCTCTGTCAGGTGAAACGTTGTCTTATTATTTATTGTATTTATTGTCTTATTATTATTATTTGTCTTATTATCTATTGTAAATCTTGCATTTCCTTTTTTAGCAAAGACTTGAATATTTGAAAAGTACTATATAGAAATAAATGAACACATGAAAAATAAAAATGATTGCAGAAAGCAAGGATTAAGGTAAAAACAATGTTAAATAGTACCTACTGTTGCTACTGTTATTCCTGGATTAACACAAAACTAAATTAGAAGCACAGATACAGAATATTATATACCTAAGAAGATAAACATGGCAAAACAATATTTATATTGCATGTACTTCAGGATAACAGCAAAAGCTAGTACAAATGCTGCAATAACAAATGACAGCATTTTTTCCGTGTAAGTCAGTCCCTTTGGCACATGACTTTCAGTAAACATTATACAACTTTTTTTTTTTTTTTTTGGCAGTACTGGGGGTTGAACCCAGGGACTTGCGCTTGCATGCTTTGCAAGTGCTGGACCACTGAGATGAATCCCAGCCCATTTTTTAATGTTTTTTGAGACAGGGTCTCACTAAGTTATGCAAACTGTCTCTTGTCTTGAACTTGTAATCTTCCTGCCTCCACCTCCCAAGCTGCTGGGATTACAGGCGTGTGCCACTATGCCTGGCTCATTAAAGAACATTTTGAAGATCAACCTTACTCTAATTTAGAGTGGATATTATGAAAAACCTCATAAAACAAGAGAATGCCACTTCACTTGCAATTTATTAAAAAATATCTTTTAAAGGTAAAATTCAGTGCTGCTAAGGGTGTGAGGAGGTGGACAATTTAATACCATGCTATGAGAAAGTCAATTAGTATCATCTTCCTTGAGACCAATTTGGTTAAATGTATGACAACCCCTTAAAATACATGGCCCTTCTAACCCAATTTCTGGAATTTCAGCCTGAGAATAATAAGGGTGAGTGTGTGTGTGTGTGTGTGTGTGTGTGTGTGTGTGTGTGTGTCTTTATATATGTATTTTTTTGTATCAATTGACCATGGTGGCACATGCCTATAATGCCAGTGACTCAGGAGGCAGAGGCAGGATGATCAGAAGTTTGAGGTTAAAGGCAGCATGTGTAATTTGGCAAGACCCTGTGTCAATATAAAAAATTTAAAAAGGGGCTGGAAGTGCAGCTCAGGGACAGAGCACTTGCAAACTCTGCACAAGGCTCTGGGTTCAGCCCCCCAGTTCCACACAAAAAAAAAAGTTGTTTCTAGGATATTTAACAAAATAAATAGTTTGCACAGGTACAAAATTGGAAAGGACATAAATGTTCATTAAGTGTCTGGTTAAATAAATTATGGCACATTTATAGAAAGAAATGGCATATAATCATTAATAGTACTATGTAAGTATATTTAGTAATACTGAAAAATGTCCATATTTTAATTTTCAGAAAAAGTTTACAAAGCAGTAACAACTATAAGCAAACATGTAAATATGGATCTATACGTAAGTGTGTGAAAAGATACCTATCAAACTGTTTAGTATATTTTTCTGAATGGAGGTGGCATTTTTCTTTTTGTTAATTTACGCTGTTTGAGTGTTTGTTGTTGAGTATGATACTTTTATAATTGAAAACACTCTTAATTAAAAGACTTTTCAGGGTATAAGTTAATTACTATACATGTAAACGAGAACAAACTTTTACTTCACTAAAACCAGCACAAGTTCCCTTTTCTCCTCAGGAATATCAGCTTTATTCAGCACCTTAGGTAAGGACTCACAAATGAAGGGGAGAACACATTTTTCTTTATTCTGACATGCATTTCCATTAATTATGTGTTTTCTCTTGTGTTCATCAACAGTAAACTTCAGGGTAAGTTTTTCCTACCAATTTTAAACAGTTCTGCATGGCCAGTTTTCAGGTCTGTCAAGAAAAGCCAAGACTAATATCCCGGTGTCATGTTCATAGCCATCTGTGTAGAAACAAAATCAGGTTTGGACAGCTTTTATCTTGCTAAGGTTCACATATTTTGATGTGTGGGATGAATACATAGGTTTAGAAGCACAAGTAGATTAGCATGTTTGGCAAGGGGAGGGAAACTCAGCGGAACCACCTCTTCCAAGTGTTGATGGAAAATGATTAAAGCCATGTGAGCCATCTTGGAGTTAGGGGCAACGAAGTGACACAAACATGGTAGTTCTAGGTCAGGCTTGGAGCTTCCCGAAGATACAAATAAAAATGAGATTTTTTTTTTCCACATAAGAAAACTTAGTGAGCTGAGTGATTTGGTTGTCTGGTCATAAAGATGATTTCCTCGGTTGTAAAGAAATGAGGCAGCAGGCAGCCACACCTGGCTCTGCACTGCCCCAGGGACTGAGGTAACTACTATACTATAAGTCTTTAGGCCGAGTGTGGGGTGAGGGGGAGGGGGGAGGAATTGCAAAAGGCTCTCGCCAGTGTATAAAGCCCACAGGTTACTGTTAGGGCTTTCAAATACACCTGCCATCTGGCCTCATGCAGTTCCCCTATAATTATTTCCCTTCCCTCTTTCTGCCCTGGAGTCATCTTAGAAGGGGATTACTAAGCACAGGATTAGATTCACAGCAAAAAATGATTTTTTATCTAACGTATGTGAGATACCAACTTTTATATCACACCTTTGGCAGCTTTTCCCTTTTGCCCAGTTAATAAAGGAGGCATTGGTTACTCTGAAATCTCCATCCTGGCTTTGCTGGGCCCTAATTCCCTTGTGTATAAGTTCCTTCAGCGTTTACCTGCTATATTCAATGGTAAAATCCTATATCCTTGCACATTTCCCAGTACATACAAAGAATTGTTACCAGCACAGGAAATGAGTTGATAATTACTGACTGTGGAGTGAAGAATACCAAGTAGAAAGGTTTAGTATTTTATTATTGACAAAAGGACATTAGTAAAATGGTTGGTATACAAAGCACAAAATTCTAACTTCAAATTAATCTTGAAAACATGAAATAAAATGGAAGAACTTTGTAGGAGATCCATATGGTATATCTATAGGATACCAAACATCCAGATGTTATGAAACATTTGTATTACTGCTTGAACTTTTCTGTTTCCTTCATGTAGATATGATAAAATCTTCTAACTTCTGCAGGTTTCAAAAAAACTCAAGGAAAACATCTTATTACATTGTTTATTTTTGATACTTCTAGATTAAGGCTAACTTTATCATCTTTTTATTCCCCATAGTATTACTGAGTGGATGTCTAGTACATTTTGGTCAAATGAAGGACATTTAATTATGATTAATTAAATGCACAACTGAATAAGGAAACTATTTCTGAGTAGGACAATTCCATTATTAGTAATAGCATATCTATGAACTCAGGAGCACATTTATTCTGAATCCTTCATTCCATGCATCCATAGTTCATCAATCTTTATCATCTCTCATTATAATATATAGAGAGCCTGAATAATTATTCTTGTTTTACAGGTGAAAATACCAAGGAATTGAAATATGAAATCTGTCAAGTCACATACTGAGATCCTGTAGATCATCCAACTGCCCACCCCAAATCATCCAATAAAATATGATGCCTCTTTACTTGTACAGGTCTATTATTTGAACCCAGAAGAGATTTATTTCTGCATTTATTTACTTATTTCAGCATGAAGTATGAATTACTAAGATGTATGAATACGAGGATGTACATTTGAGACACACTCTAGAATTCATTTTCCCCATAAAGCCTGCCCAGACATCTTCACTTTTCTATCAGGGAACTGAGAGCTCTCTATCTAGCTGGTATTGGTTACTGTGGATTAAATGAGAATGATTGCAAGATCTATTGCATAAAAAGGATTACTGACAGAATGAATCTTACTAGGATTGTTCAAAGTATTCACTGGAAAGTTTTATTTGAGGATCCATACCACCCTGGCATCTGATCCCATCTGATCTTGGAAGCTAAGCAGTATCAGGCCTGGTTAGTCCTTGGATAGAAGACTGCCTGGGAATATGGGGCACTATAGGCTTGGGAGAAGGACCCTGCAGCCCACTTTCAAAACAATCAGCCATAGAACACCTTACAAATAGCAGAGAAGCACTGACATAGTGCCAGCCATGGCACAGTGTCAGGGAGTGTTTCATTCTGTTGTACATAGGGTTGCTAGGAGTCAGACATGACTTGATGGTACCTAACAACAACAACTGGTACATAGCAGTTGCTCAAATGCTCATGATGCTAATATTGATCTTGGCATATAGTTTATTCTTAATAAAAGTAAATTTGTTACCATGTTGTTGTTGTTATTACCATGTAGATGCTGGTAATGTCTGAATTATCTTCCATTACTTTAATGTGTAGTTCTGCAACAAAACACAAACCTGTTTTTTCCTCTTCTTTTACTACATGATGAGTCTTCCTAGACTATAGCTGATTCTGGTCATACCTCATCTTGGTTGATTAAAGTGGAAGATTAAAACAAAGTTCAGAAGTAACTGGCTCTTTAGAAAACCCCTGACTGAGGGGAGTTTGCTCATATGAGCAAAGTACTCTATGAAAGATGGAGGAAATTCAATCAACAAATATTTATTTAATGCCTAGAAGCCAAGCCTTTGCTGGCTCTTTTTAAAAATGTAGAATAGATTACTAACTCCATTGGTTGAACTCCTGAATGAGCAAAAGATGGGCATTGGTAGTTTGTCTGACTTATGAAGTGAGGAGGAGGCAAAATAGACGTATGTTTAAAACTCTCAAAGCATTAAAAAGAGCTGTAAGCAGTAATTTACTTTAGAAAGAACTAGAAAGAGCATGCTGATCTAACAGGTTGTTTAAAACTCAGAAGTAAATTCTGAACTCCATGTAGTATGCTCAAAATTGGCACAAAGCTGAGAAATGCTGCACTAAACATTAAATATAGGTTATGTGTGGCTACAAAGGGATTTGTTAGTTAGTATTCTGTTACTATCGCAATATGTCTGATATGTTGTTGTTGTTATGTGCCGTCGAGTCAGTATCCGACTCATAGCGACCCTCTGTACAACAGGGGAAACACGATTGTCAGTGCTTCTCTGCTGTTCATAGGGTTTTCAATGGCAGATTGATTTTTGGGAGGGGGTTGCCAGGTCCTTCTCCCAAGCCTACAGCTTCTGGTGTTTCCAGGCGGTCTCCCATCCAGGTACTAACCAAGCCCAACACTGCTTAGCTTCCGAGATCTGATGGGATCGGATGCCACAGGGCTACAGCTGCAGGCTATGTCTGATATAATCAACTTATAAAGAGAAGAAGTTTATTTTGGCTCACAGTGTTGGAGGTTTCAGCCCATAGTCAATTGGTCCCATTGCTCTGGGGCCTGTGGTGAGGCAATACATCATGGCAAGGAGCTCACAATGGAGCAAGAGGCTCCCCTCATGGTGACTGGAAATAACAGAGAAAGAGCAAGAGACTGGCATCCTGTAGTCCCCTTTGAGGGCATGCCCCCAATGACCTAAAACCTCCCACTAGGCCCCACTCTTAAAGGTTTCCACCACCTTCCAATAGCAGCAAGTGGAGGACCAATTCTTTAGCACATCAGCCCTTAGGACACATTCCAAACTATAGTGGGTTCTTTAATTTGACTTTGGAACTAGTTGTTATTGTTGTTAGGTGCCATTGAGTCAGATCCAACTCATAGCAACCCTGTGTACAACAAAATGAAACATTCCCGGACAATTCCATACCTGGCACTATGTCAGTGCTTCTCTGTTATTCATAGAGTTTTCAATGCCTGATTGCTCTGGGATTATTTTGGGAGTGGGCTGCCAGGTCCTCATCCTGTCCCTTTTTTTTTTTTTTTTTTTTGTGGCTCTGGGGATCAAATGCAGGGCCTCATATAGAGGCTCAGAGAAAACACTGTACCAACTGAGCTAAACCCCACCCCCTTTGGAACTAGGGGAAGGACTTATTGCCAATTCTTTTTACATAGGTGAGCATATCTACACGTTCCAAATTTTAAGCTGTTATTATGGCTAAGGATCCCCACGAGCATTCTTTTAAAATAATGTTTTAATTTCCTTTGCCTCTAAAAAGACTATAGCTATTTGGGGATAGGAAGGTAGTTGTTGCTGACAAGTAGTGCTCACTGTTGCATTACAGAGGAAAGAACATCATATCACTCTTAGTTTATCCCTTCCTCTCCCTTGCAGAAAAGTCTCAGCATTGGTTGAGGACATCTGACAAGACAGGAAGCAAGATGTGCAAGGTGGAGTCCTAGCCCACCACTTACTTGCTCTAAGGCCTTGGCCATTCACTACAATTCTCATACTTAGCCCGACAGATTACTATGACCACCTAGTGAGAGAATTAGGAATGTGCTCTCCATAGACTAAAGGGTCTATGAGGGGCTGTACTTCCCCACCAAGGATAAAAATTTTCATGAAAGATGCATATTAAGCCCCACAAATATCAGAAATCGCAGCAAGCAATTTGGGAAGAATGGGTTTGTGGTTTTTGTATTGGTAACATGAAGAAATTTGAGTGATTCCTAGTATAATTATGTGTAAAAGTAACATGTGTCAAAGGTCCCCAGGGAGAAAGTGACCCCTGTTTCTCATCAGGGAATGGCTTTACTTTGGTCAAATTGTTCTTGCAATTTACCAATAGTACATTTCTACATTGTAGCTTGATGCCAGCTTAGATTTGATCAGACCATACTAACATCCCAGCAGCTCAGTATCTTTTCTCAAAGAGACAAAAACCTTTACCTCATGGCTTTGGCCTTGCAAACTGTAGAGCTTGGGTCCTGCTGACACTTTTTTCTTTTATAAAGAAAGATTAATTAGAAATGTACTTTCCCCAAATCCATTTGGCCATCCACTCCCACATGTTTTTCAAAGAGAAAGACACAGAAGGGACCAATCCAAGGTTTTGGAGGTTTTGTTTTCTGCTGCAATTCCCCTGAGTGCCTGATTTCTACTCCATTTGAATAAGCATGTTATAATAATGTAAGTGACTCCAAATGAAAGACACCCAGTAAAATAGGGTAAGAATATCTCACAAGTGGCTGGAGATGCTAAATGCTGGGTTTCTCTCCAGATGTACATAAGAGGGCATCGTTAAAGCGGCCCCTTCTGATAATGTTAAAACAATAGAGGTGAATTAAGGCTAGCACATGAAACCTGGGCTCAACTCCCGCAGGCAGGGATATTTCAATTTTTTTGTTTTATTTATGGAGATTTCCCTTTCTTTTACTTAATGTATAGAGTCAGGTTATTTTGCACTGCCACCAAGCAGTAGCTTTTTAAATGATTCAGGGAAGTATTGCTTTCATTTAGGTTTGTGCCCTCCAGTCTGTTTATACTGGTCGATACACTTGTCTGAAAAATATAATGGATTAGCACATCATTCAACAAGCTAGTCAGAAGGCAGGCTCAAGGCGACAGACACCAAAAAGTAAATTACAGTCAGTAGTAGGGGTAGGCCATGCCTAGAGCTAGGAAACATCATATCAGCACAAAACCTGTATTCTCTGAGAATGGTGGTGGAACTGAAAGGGATGACAAATTTACACTCAAATATAATAAAACAATCAGCTCTACAAATTCATATGGTCCTATAAACTGTGTAGTTTATGATGCCGAATGCAAAGGGAATCTGGCACCCCACCATCCCACACATTATAACCTCAGCTGGAAAGAGACACAGATGGCATTTGTTTCATTTAATGGGCCCACTTTTGCAAGAAGGCATAGATCATGGCTTACTTTACACATTCCATTTAAATATTTGTAAAATGCCAGTTTGCCACAGATTTGTACTTGGCAACCCAAGGGCTGAAGAGGGTTTTAGGGTGGGGAGGGAGCAAAAAGGAATATATTTTTTCTTTCTTAGCTTCTCTTCTCTCCCTTTCCACCTTTTCTCCTATTTTTCCCCGTTTTTTTTCTTTCTCAAGAGACAAAAAATTATATTGATGCATTCTCAAGACCTTGAATTTTATGTTCTACATTATCTATTTTGACACGAACCAAATTATCATTAAGGTAGATATAAGTCTAGTGATAATCATTAAAGTTTTCTGTCTTATCAGTGATAGCTAAAAACAAGAATTAGAAATGGATTTTTAAAACTTGAAGGAACTTAGACTTCTTTCACTATAAAATAAATTCCAAACAACAAATGAATTACTTCCCTTACCATGAGCTTACTGAACAACTGTATGCTTTTGACTGTTCTTAGACATTGTACCGCCACAATAATATTATTTTTTGCAATTATGCCCTAATTGTATAGAGACAGCAGAGTTAGAAAAGGACTATGGGAGCCTCAGCATACAAAAACAAAACAAAATGAAAACAAAACATTAAGGACAAGTGGAAAACCTATGAATTCAAAGATCACCCATCATATGGGCTGTACTCTGAGGGCAGCAGAAAAAGAAGCAAGGCTGGGCCTTCAAAGTTGAAAATATTACAGAAAACATTTTCTCTATCCCCCTACTGCACACACAGACTTTCAGATGTTATTGGGGGAAGAACAAATGCAATCCCTGCATCTTGGAGTCTGACTCTCTGAGTGGACTCGATCATCAGTTAAAGCAGAAAGGTCACAGGCAGCAGACTGCATTCTGGTAGCTAATGAGCTACATCGAATGATACCAGTTAATTGCATGAGGTGCTGGTCCATGATGGAATCCATGACTCCCTGTAGAATTTCCTAGACTTTTTGTCTCATAGGCAGAGCCCCCAACAGGTTTGGCGGAAAAGGATGGGAATTATCCTGGCCTTAGTCCATGGCTGGCTTTTTCTGCTTTGACCTTTCCTCATGCCCAGCATCCTTGGTGCTTTGGGATCTCTGTCCTCTGCACCACCACGTGACTGGACCAAAGCTGACCAGTCCTACCAAAAGCAACTACACGGTCTTGTTCAGTCTCATCCTTACCAGATGAGAGGTACTATGAATTCCCTCAAAACAGACCTCTCTACTTCCTACTTCTAACTTTACATTCAATTGCCCAACATCTCTAGCAGATCAGCAAGAGATCCCTCCACTTATTTCCCAATATCAAGCCTCTCCCATGATCAAGCTTAGCCTTTTAAGACCTGGGTCCAATTATCATTCTTCTTTCAAATTTTTCATGTGTCTTTTTCTGTTTGCCCCAACTTCTCAACCTAAAGTCAAAGTTACCTCAGATTATAAGTGTGATCTACAAACTCTTTTTCTCCCTCAAACTACTTTTTTGCCTCCTGTTGCTCCCCCACGCAACCTCCATGGCTTCTTTGCCATCAGACTACTTGGAAGAGAGGTCAACACTCAATGAATACATTCCTACCTCTTGTCCTTCAATCCATGGCACTTGGGCATCAGCCTTCACCAAAGCTCCTAATGATATTCAAATCACTGGTAATCTCTAACTGAAGGATGCATTGGATTTTTTCCATCCTCATAATATTTTTAGCTTTCAGACACTTGATCACATCCTTTAGGACTGTGAGTCTCTTTTTTTTGACTGTCTTAATGACACCTTTTTATGGTTCTTCTTAAGAGAGATACTCTCTAGGTAACATTCTGACAGTTTGTGCTTCATCTTCTATGCTCCTTCCCTTCCTCTGCCCATGGGTCAATGGGGATTTTTCAGCATGGCCTCCTCAGTTGCCCTTCTCCCTCCCTCTTGACCTGTAAGTTCCCTTTGGTAATTTCCTTTAATTCCTTTAGGTGCAGGTGCCAATGTATATGCCAACACTTCCCAAGCTGCAACTTTGAATTCTCTTGAGCTCTGAAGCCTGTCCTTTCAACTGATGTCACACAAGCTGCTTTTTTTTTTTTTTTTTTCCAGCAGTGGGGGTTGAACCCAGGGCCTCGAGCTTGCATGCTCTGCAGGTGTTGGAACACTGAGCTGCACCATCAGCCCATTTTTTTTACTTTTTGAGACAGGGTCTTACTAAGTTACTCAGACTGCCTCTGGTCTCAAACTTGCGATCCTCCTGCCTCCGCCTCCAGAGCTGCTGGGATTACAGGCGTGCGCCACCACACCTGGCACATAAGCTTCTTAAATGCCATGGGTCCTAATCCAAACTAAGTTCTAAAAAATATACTTCCTTCTTGTTCCCGTCACACTGGGTCAGTCAGCAAAAGTCCTTTCAAGTTCTTACCCTTATCTTTATTTCCATTGGTACACCCTATTAGAACCTCTTTTCTTTAATCTCTTCTTGGGACTATTTATCAGTCTTTTAATTGGAGGATGCCCTCTATTTTCTATTTTTCTCTTTGGCCATTTTTTTCTTTCCTGAGGCATAGATCTACTATTATATTTTCCCTTTAAAACAGTTTATGGCTCCAATGAGCACCTGCTCTACACTCCCTGAGGACCCAGGTTCGATCCCCGGCACCATAAAAAATGAGAGAAGAACCTGGCAATCCACTCCCAAATGCAGTCCTGAAACAATCAGCCAATGAAAACCCTATGAGGGTCACTTTGAGTTGGAACTTACTCAACGGGACCTAACAACAACAACAATAACAAAAGATCTACAGGGCTGGAGTTTAGCTCGGTTGGTTGAGTGCTGCTTCGTATTCTCTGAGGACCCAGGTTAAATCCCCTGTGATGCAAATACGGGAGAAAGACATGGTAACCCACTTCTAAAACAATCAGCTATTGAAAACTCTATGAACGACTCTATGGCATGTAACAACAACAACAACAACAACAACAGAGGACCTACAGGAGAAAAATCCAGGTTCCTAGCTTACTGCCACCTTTTCCTGTTTGGTCCAGTTGTCACTTTCCAGAAGAACTGACTTTGCATGTGTGCCTCCCCTTTGCCTGGAATACCACCTTCCCCTTTTCCCCATAGAAAATGGCCACTGAGGCCTGACCTAAAATGTCACCTGTTCAGCAGATCCATTGCAGACTTCTCTAGGCAGAGTTAATCATTCACATTTGCTGTTTCTATAATTTGTATTGCATCTCTCCATGATAACATGTGACATTAAATATTCATTAAAACATTTGAGACCTTTTATGTCTAGATCCCCATAGCTTAGCTACCATGCTTAGAACATCCTGGAGACACTATGCTCTTAAGGGCAGGAAAGATGCCTTAATCATTGGTAGCTTTGCTTTCTAGCACAGTTTCTGGCACCTGTACGTCACTCAATAAGTACTGGCTGAATGGGGACATGCTTGGATCTATACTAAATGTGTGGAGAATATGGGTACCCTGTGTTTATACCTTTATCATTGAATATCAGAATTTTCAGATATGTCTTTGTAACTTTCCCAATGTTTTCACAAGTTCACTTATATTTATTGACACTGAGAGAACATCTATTTTATGGTTCTGAATAGGATGATTAATTGCTCCAAAATCTTGATTTCTCTTAACCTATAAAATCAGAATGGGTTAAAACTGCATAGTAATTACGTAACACTGTCTAGAAGGAGCTGGCAAAAACAGTTAACATGGGTGCTTTGGAGTTAAGTAGGATGGTTTCAAATACTAGTTCTGCCACTTCCTAGTAACCCTGGGTAAACTATTTAACCTCTCTTATTCAGTTTTCCTATCTGTAAAGTGAGGATGAGTAATTGTACCTAGCAATAGTTAAGATTATAAACTTTAATTGAGGTAAAATACTTAGAACAATATGGTCTACATACTGAGGGCTGAATATATGTTAGTTAAAATTATGTTAATTGTAAAGCTCTACCTGTGAACAGAAGTCCACAGGGTGATAGAAATATATTCCAGAAAAGGCATCAATAGGGCACAAGTCAATCAGCAAATAATAATACCTCAGAATTATTTAAACTTCTATGCATTTCTCATTTTCCAGATCCTCAGACACCCTATGAAAGGTTTGGGAAAAGTAGTAAACACAAATTTGCTATGTTTAAATGCCTGGACTCAATAAAATCAGTATTTATTCTTGAAAATGAAATACCCTCGTTAAAAAGAAAGTCAGTCTGTCCTTTGCATTAGCCCAGAATAAAAGGGTAACGACGAGGTATCCGTGAGAACCACAGTTATTGACATCACTGACCTATAAACATATTCCCTTCAGCATGATATACAGCACTTCAGTACCCTTGTTTTTATGTAATTGCTATTACCAAAAGCCTTTCAATTTCGAGTGCTCAAATGAGAGCAATTCATATTTCAGATAATCTGCCAACGAGGAAAACTAATTTCAAAATATTTGATCATAAAAGTTGTCCTCAGCTTCTATAGAGATAATTTAGTCAAATAATATCAGATAATCTGAAAGCAGTCTTAGCAGGAAATTGCTAGGGACTCCATCTAAGCAGGCTCCATTTGCACTTATATAAATGTACTGAAAGTGTAGGAGACTTTGACAGCCTGCCATATGTGATTTCATTCCATAGCCTACCTACTTTACCATCAAAAGTTATATCCTTTGAAGCATTGCCAGAATTACTTTACCCCAGTAGATATGCGAGATGTGCCCTTTAAAAGCCATATCATTTCTTTTCTACTCTGACTAGTTCAGGGTAGCATCTGCTCAACTAAATTCCTTTGAAGGTTAAAAATAAAATAGCCAACTCCTTCTAGGCTCCCCTCCCCCATCTCTGCCCCAGTGCATAGGAAAGAGTGCCCAGTGTGGAGCGAATTACACTGAGCACACATTTTTAAAGAAGAAGGAGCCTGAGAAATTGCCCCTTCATTTCACACTTAAGAAAAATTAAGATTCAGGCTGCTCCAAGGTCACTCGCTTGATTAGTAGCAGAGACAAGACCCAAACCAGGTCTCCTGGATCCCAGTCCAGAGCCTTTTCTTCTGCTTTTCCAAAGACTAAATATCTAATAGACAAAAAAGAGTCCAGCCAGAAACTGACAATAGGAAACACCACCAATGGAGTGTCTTAATTTTATAAACAGAAAATGAATGCTTGGATCTCATCTCCAGGAAACATTTGCTTTTTAGAAACAGTCATGCTTGGCACCCTCTCTCCTCAGTACTGCTGACAGTTGCAGTCAGTTATTACACTGTTGTGACTTGGAAGCTGATGCCCCTAAACAGTTCAAAATTAGCAACATCATGATGCTAGATTGTCTCTTTTCCCCTTCACTCACTAATCTGTGCTTCTTTTATAATTATTTTAAAAGGCACTATCTGATTTCCTGAGCACCACCCCAGGTGTTCTTGGTGATAATGAACGGATAGACATATCATCCAGTGCCACAGAGCAGTTGTGACATTTTCGAAATATCTTCAGCTCAACTCTTCTAATTTTGATGTGTGCTACACCCAAGGTTGCAGGCCCTGCTTTTGCTAAGGAACTGACTGAGTGCCAGTAATTGCATGATTTACTTATGATTGAAAATGGTCTGAAATGTAATTGAATGGCGTGGTCCTTTCTGGGTCCCAACAAACCCTGCAACACCAATTTTAATTAATTAACCATAAAAATTATGGGTTTTATTATTTCAGGGAATTGGTGCCCATCCTCACCCCTTATTTTCCTTGAATTTGTATCACCTGGCCTCTGCAAGGCGCAGACTTTAACAATCTATATAGATAGGGAAATAGGATATCACAAGCATGCAAAGCCTGTGCTGCACAGCACTTGGAAGAGATCTTAGACAAGTAGAGTTCACTGGAGTGAAGAGTGTGATCATGTTGCCCTCTTCCCTATCACCAAGTCACAAACAACATTCCCATGACACTTGGAAGCAAGGCTAAGGGGATCCCTACACTTACAAGGAAGGGTGAGTTCTGCTTAAAAATTTGCCTGCCAACAGACTATCTCATTTTCTATTCTCCTTTCTGAGTGATATTTAAATGAAATGCCTCCAAACACTTTAATTGCTCTGCCTTTCTCCCCTTCCTTCACTCCCTTTTGATTTCATCAATTAATGATTCTCTACATAGACATTCAAAGGCAAGAAGAAAGGAAGCCACCATTTGAAGGAATACTTCATAATAAAATACTCTTTTGTTTAGTCATTTTGGGATTTTGCTAGCCTTATCATTTCTTAAAACAAGGCAAATCTATACATTTCATGCGAAAGCACCACATCAGAGCTAATACTTCTATTCCTATTTTCTGGAAACATTTCTCTCTGTGTGCCCTGTGTAGAGCCAAGCATATTTTCTGCAAATGTTTTTTTAGCTCCTAATAAATATCAAGTTTAATAATTAGGAGCCCTGACTAGTGCAATATAAGCATACACCTAAGTATAGTAGGAACAAATACCTGAAAGTCAAGACTGTAGAATCATAACTCAGAGATTTGTGATATCATCCCCAGTATGTACATCACTTAAAGCCTTAGCTCTTTAAGAACCAATTTTCTATTGCGTCCTTGGCAAAGTAGTACCAAAAGGGATTGCCTGTGGTCCCAAAACAGTGCTTTCATTGGAGAGAGAGGCCAAAGAAGAGGGTTTTCTTAATATAAAGTTTGCTTCTCCAAAACCTAGACAAAAAACTAAGCAGAATCTATAAGTCTTTACTTGAGAGTCAAATACTGTATTACTGACATACTTCTGAGATTTACCAAAGCACATGGTTGGTCCACAGGTATTCTGTGTTACTTCTACCAAGGGCCTTAGATTGCCCTGAAAACCCCCAATCTCAGACTACATTTTTCCTTCCCAGAGAAAACTTCTTTCTGCATGCATTCTCTTGCTCACAAAAAGTTTGCATAGTTATTGAAAGCAATATATTTAATCTGCCAGCACATTAAAAATTAACAGCACAGGAGAAAGTTTTTGTCTTCTTATTGAATGTGGTAAATTTGCAGCTGTAGGAGGCTAGAAGGAGGAGGAAACACCCAAAGGAAAACCTGGTTTGCTGTTCTAATGAATCATTTTGGAAATTATATCAGCAGACAAAAATGCAGTTGGCACAAAAGCCAAATCAGAAAAAAAGCAATTGTATACATTTATATGTGCATATGTACACATATATGAAGAACATATTCACACAAATATACACCAAAGATACCTTAAATAATTGGATCAACTCCTATTGGTCTCCTTAAAAGTGACAATTTTAGGAAAAAGAAATCCCATTTCTAGACTGTCATCCAAAGGAAGGAGTGAGGCTAATAAAGATTTAAAATCCATGAGGCATGTATCGTCTAAAAGCAGCCTCAATTTTCAGGTTATCTGCCTGGTTCTAGAACTTATGCAAAACACTAACATCAATTTCCTTATTAAATTTCAACTGAAATTATCAGTGGAATTGTTGCTATGTTACCCCTGTCATGAAACCATGACTTCTTATGTAAGTCCCCAAACCCAACATAGATTGAATGTGTGTATATAGAAATGAAATTTGGATTTCACATGAATTTAACAATTCTTTGACCTCCTTCCCAGCAGGTCAAGTTATTTCTTATTCTTTGTATGAGCAGTCTGTATTCACTCATCATTCTCGTAGGGCCCAGGCTAACTGAGAAAGGATAGCTAGCTTAGGTGTAGAGGTATTATTTTGCATATATTGTCTATACAAGCACCACATTATGGACAGAAATTATCTTTACTTTCCAATTTTGCATAATAAAATAAGCCATTAAATTAATACCATATAGAAAATACTGCTTGCCAGGCAAAGAAATATACATTGCTTTCCAGAAAACCAGGGACATTACATTGCCAATGCCTGCATGAATAATACATGGGTTAATTCAGAAAAACACCGTTTCATT
Organism: Pedetes capensis; assembly: GCA_007922755.1. Taxonomy (NCBI): domain Eukaryota; kingdom Metazoa; phylum Chordata; class Mammalia; order Rodentia; family Pedetidae; genus Pedetes; species Pedetes capensis. The sequence continues at coordinate 19,515 of VMDO01012657.1, read as the reverse complement.
ATTTAAAAATGAATAAATTATAGACTTAGAATGATGGCTAAATTTTCCTAATCTTACTTTTGCTTAGTGCTCTACTTCAAAAAAGAATCTGAAAATACCATTTTATCCACACAGATAAAACAAGCTGCCTCCTTAGAAAGTATTTTTCTCTGACTTTAGATTTCCTTATCCATAAAATGAAGAATGCTACATCTTCCTTTTTCCTCTTGCTCATTTTAACTTCAGGAATTAAGAAGCAATATAGAGCATCTTCAGTTTATACATTTGACAATGGTGAGTCTCTCCTGAATTGTCCTGAGATTCTGTGATTCAGTCTAACAAGAAAAGTCCCTTTTGTACAGATGTTCCATGTTTTAGCCTCACTGCTTGGGAAAATATGTTCAAAAGAATAAATAAGAACACCATGATCCTCATACACAATGCCACGCATTTCTTTCACAGATACTGGTCTACCCTGAAGACCTGTTAAAAAACAGACCCATTTGGGGCCTGACAAAGTCATGGAAAAGAAAAAGAAATGCACCAGTAATAAGAAATTAATTTGTAATTAAAATAAGTAAAACATCCCTGCACAGTGCATTTAGGCCGAGCATAAAGTGACAGCCAGCAGATTATTCTACCGATTTCTAATGCTGGAAATTCAGATGGCATTTACTAGCATAACCTTTCAACTCTGAGCACATCAATAGAGGCCGACAGTGGCTTGAAATATGATTCCTTGCAGATAGCATATCCTCATTCATCTGACTGTGCTGCTCTGTGCTCCATTGCACAAACAGCGTCTCACCCACTTCTGAGAGGACACTAATAAAAAAGGCATCAATTTTCAGCTCTAGTACTACTGTGATCTCTTTATATGTTCGACATCCAACATTAAATTAAAATGCTGTTATAAATCCTACTTTCTGAATCTGGAATGAGTGTTGGGTTTTTGTCGCATGAGACTGCAGCAAATCTTGTCAAAAGCAAGGAAGCACGTCTTGTTCACTCAGAATTAATGTTGTGGATGAAAGAAGGAGGTAAAAGGGGTTGAAGATGGTGAACTGAGGGTGTCAAAGGCAGTTGGGACTGTAGCTTCAGGGGGCCAAACCAGGCAGGGGATTTGCTGCTTTCAAGAAATGGCTAATCAAGAATTGTAATTATCAGAGACAAGCTGTGTGGCAGGAAGATTACTGATAAACAGACATGCACATGCATGCACCCATATATACCAACAGAAAAAAAACTAAGCATAAAATAGTGTCGATTATTCTTTTCCGAAAGAGAAATACTTAACCAAACACCAGCGGTCCTGAAGAAACCTCATGGATTCCATCGAATCTCTGCAAAGAGACTGCTGCTGAGATTCAAAGGCAAACAGCTCTGGGAAACATGTTACCTGGGTTGTATGCCATTGTGAGGTAATTTTAAAGTTACAAAAGCAATACCTAAAATCACTGGATGGTGAGAAAGCAATGTGATTAGAGACTAACATGTACGAATTAAGACAGTTGCAGGTTTCTGTGTTGAGATTATAGGAAAGGAGGAAAATTGAAAAGAGCCTATAAGTAAGGGGAAGCAAGGGGTTAGCGTCTGCCATGCTGCTTCAGATGGAAATGTACTACAGGAGAGTATTAGGAAATTTTTCTACTCTTTCTGATAAAATGATCCCTGCCACTGTAGATTATCACCTAAGAACTACATGAACTAAAAGGCATTAAGGGCTTCCACAAAGACGCAGAGCACAGAGCTGTGTTCTTCTGCCTGGCTCATTCATAATTATGGATGAAATAAAGAGGTGCGTTTGCCTATTTGGGAGGGTGGGTGGAAGAGAAAGGGGGAAGAGCGAGCAGTTCAATATCTGGATCGAACAGAGGAACTTTTTCCCCCAAGGATCCTGCCGGGAGGAACCTTGACATGCACAAAGTCAGAACGTAGACAAAGTTGCCCTGGTGAGAACGATAAGGTCACCCGTGGGATTGCTGAGATTATCTCTGTCAAGCACTCGGACAGCATGCAGTCAAATGATGCATCATGCAGTCATTTTCGGGGGGGAAAAATCAATTTCTCCACCAGGTCGCTATTTGCTTTTCAAAGTGCCCTTGTAGGCCTTCACCACCAAGCATTTATCAATTTAAATGTTGTAAATTGATAATGTGCCACCGTGCCTTGTACTGTTTCTGAATTATTTTGATACTTATATTTTCTCAATAGTCTCCAAACCCTCAGAGCTTCCACATTCAAAAGGGCATTTTTCTTTGTTACATCCAGGAGTGATGAACTTTTTATGATTAGTACAGGAGAAAAATGCAGACTTACTGATGGCGGGGGCAGGGGGAGGGGTACCACAGGCTGCAGCAGAACATTATTCCTTTTTCTTCTTTTTCTTCCTTTTTAAAATTAAGGTGTGACTACTCGAGCACTTTTAAAAGGGGGCCATAAAGCAGTATTTGCATTCTTTTTGTAAAGGAACTCCAATTGTTCTATCATTGCATAAATTGAGAATACCAACTGTAACAATGCTAACACTTGGCTCCATCACTGCAAGCCCTCAGCTGCCTTGAAATAATAATACCTTTTTTGTCCTTACATGCCAGCTCTCTAGGATGTGATGATGCCAAACAAGGGTAATAACTTGTTAAGAAAGCTAATGTTTCCTTTTTGTCATCCCACTAAAGATATCTATATATCTATATATCTATATATCTATATCTATATATATGGTACAGAAATGAGAGTATTAACCACCTACTAACTTCAACTTGATTTGCATTGAAAAACAGAGAATGGAAGAGTTAAGCCTTGCACTTTGGAAAAGCAAAAGAAAGACATGGCAGTTGCAAAGCATCTTTAACCTCCAGTGATTTATTGGCCCTCAGCCAAGTTATCAGGGGAATCTAATTCTTCTTTATTATTCAAATAAACCACATTTGGCACCATGGTTCCCTTTCAGAATAGCTTCACAAATAGACTGAGCTCTGTCATTTATTTGACCTTGTACTTGTGTGCTGTAGCTGTAATTTTATTTGCCATTTTATATAACAAATGCAGAGAAATCTAAAATATGGAGATGAGCAACAGGATAGGGAAAGGAGTTTATGGCAAATACGTCTGTGTGGATTAAAAAGGACCAAATTTGAAACAACCATTTACTCTTTTTCATCTACCTCCTTTTAGCTCTTATATCCACAGCCACCCTGCAAGCCACCTTAGAACAAGCCAATTTGTAACCCTGTCTGCAGCTACCTCTGGCTGGCTTACAATCTCCAGCAAATATCTCCTATGAAGGTGGGGACATGGTGAGAAGGGGGGAAGTGACTCATTTCATGCAGGAGGGCCTTGGGAGCAGTGTGTGCGTGGGGGTGGTGATTAGAACATATTTCAAGAGAAAATTCGGCTGGTGTGCAGGGTGTTTTCTAATGATGTCATAACCATTTAAAAAAGTGTACCTTTCCAGTCTACTCTAGATCACATTTTGTTGTAAGCAGGATTCTAGGTTAACCTGAAAGCATTTTGTTGGCATAGATGTGCATCAGAACCATCATTTCTCACCTCAATTATATAGAAAAATGTTTTCAGATGTGAGTCCATTTTATCTTCTGGTTAAGTGAGACCCATGTCTTCTGCCTCTAGCAACTGTAATGTTGTATTTCTCACGTGGATTTAGAAGGAAATACAGGATTTCAGTGTGGATGAAGAAAAACCGATTGGAAACCATGTAAACCATCAAACTAACTAATGCTATTGTGAGGCCTGTATTCTCAACATGCTCTTCAGCACATAGATGGCTCGGTGGGGAAAGGGATTCTGCAAGCTTAGGAGCTTTACATTATGTGTTTGTGTTTGCCATGTGGGTCATTACAGCCTTGCTGTGAATGTGGACTCCAATGGAAGCAAATCAGTGTGTCATAATCTGTACGTTAGCCTGTATAGATAGCCTATGTAAGATTTATCTTCAGATTTCCAGAAAAATTCCAGAGTTCCAGAAAAATTTTGCTTTCCTTGAGAAGCAATGCTTCCTTATCTTGCTGGTTGACTATCTTTCCCTTTTTGCTTTGGTTACCAAGAAGCTCATAACTAACTCTGAATCTTTCCTAGACCCCTTAGATTCCATTTTATAACTATCTATTTGTGTTCTTCTACTCTGTGGTAACAAATTACCTATTTTTGTTTGTATTTTTTTCCTTGTTCTATTGTTCTAATTGACATTACAGTGCTACCTCAGGACTCAATCATAATCCCTTCTGGAAGGCTAGTTGAATGCCAATCAGTTTCAGTGCTAAGAACTTTTTCTCATAAGAAATAATGCAGATGTATTTATTGGTTCCAGCACTATTCTGAATGACTAATTTACACACACGTATGTCTCTCACATTGGGAGAAGGACCCGGCAACCCCCTCCCCAAAATCAATCTGCCATTGAAAACCCTATGAACAGCAGAGAAGCACTGACAATAGTGTTTCCCCTGTTGAACAGAGGGTCGCTATGAGTCGGATACTGACTTGACCGCACCTAACAACAACAATGTCTCTCACATACTTAGCAATAAGTTCTTTCTTAAAATTCAATTGTTCTTATTTTCCTCTTTCCTTCACTTTTAGTGTTTGAAAGTTTCTTGGGAGTCATGATGACAGTATGGTGTGTGTGTGTGTGTGTGTGTGTGTGTAGTGTATGTATGTTTGTGTGTATATATATATATATATATATATACATATTTGTGTATATATATGTATATGTAAAGAAACTCCCACAAAATTGTGAACACAGCACTAGGACAGGCCTTCACCACTTGAAATTGATGTGCAAAGTAACACTTTCACCTTTGTTTTCCCTGGAAGTGTCACAGGCAAGCGTGGCTCTCATACAGGTTTTAACACGGTGGTCAAGTGCTGAGCAAGTGGTTGAGCAATCATTCAGAATTCTCTCCAAAATATTGGTGGAAAACCAAAATGCTTAGCAGTTCAAAGATTGAGGCATCATTGTATTTTATTGTATATGTTCATTTCAAATCCTTTATGGAAAGAGGAAGGATAAGCCAACATATAAATATTTCTCTAAGCTTTAAATCCAGTATCAACTAGAAACACTTTTTATTTACCATGTAATGCCTTTTTTGGATTCTCTTGTGATTAAACCCTTTATGTTTTGGAAGAGATTTCATAAATGCTGGCTCCACATCATTGCTACATTTTCAATGTTAAGGAATCCATTCTGTTTTCTTTCTTCGTTTTTATTTTTGGCAATTCTTCTAGCTAGGGAGCAGAGTCACCTTTAACAGTTCTGAGTTCTGTCACCAGGTATAAAGTGATTTAAACTCTCTACAAACCATGATCAGATGGGGTTCTTTCTTCCAGAGAAGGCCTCATGGTGCAGAACTGGGAATAGGTTTTATTCAGGATAGCAAGCTAATGGTACAGACTTCTGTGACCCACAACCCCTTCTTAGATATTCAGTTAAACATCTGTCTATTAAGGTCTCTATCTATGTATCTACCTATGTACAGATGCTCCTACCTATCGAGCAAGTCAAAAGTACTGCTGAGGAGGCTCAGACCTCGCCATTGCTCATGTCATTCCCATCATCACAATATGAGACTATGTGAAAGAGAGGGACTGGCAGGCAAACTCCCTGGACATCACGAGCAACAACACGGAGTGGAGTGCAAAAGAGAAAATTCTTACTGGGTGTCTCTATACCTAGGTGACACCACAGAGCTCAATAGAAGTCTCCCTGATTGGTTTTCTCATGAGCCAAAAAAGAATCTTAATTCTTTCCTGAGCATGAGCCATTTGAAGTCACCATATTTATTTATATGTTGAAAGAAAATAAAACTTGGAAAGGAAGATCTTGAGAGTTAGAGATGCAGACAGGGCTGTGCTCTGATGAACCCACTGACATGCTCACAACTCTCCTCCACCATTTCTCTGGGTAAGTCTTTGCTGACAGAGTAACATGTTGTCTCTATTTAGCAAGATTGTTTGAAAAGGAAAGGATGGGCCATAACTGTATAGACTCCTTATCACTGCTTAGAATTTGATGGAATAACCACTTAGCCAAAATAGTCAAACACAAGCAGAACACTTGGCTTACATTTCATTAAGGGTGTGTGTTCATCTGTCTGTGTGTGTGTGCACAAGCATGTGTGTTGGTGAGAGAGAAAACGCTTCACTGGATATTTTATAGTTTCTTTGTATGGCACCCCTGGAGCACCCTGCAATCTCCAGACCCGCAAAAGAGCACTGAAGAACCTACAGAGTGCTTAAGGCTCAGGGAGCTCAGTTTCCCTATGAAGACTTAGAACCATAACAGGCTTGGAAACTCTCTCCCAAGTTTCAGTATAGACCTTGTCCCTCATACTTTAGGCATTTCAAAAGCATATCCTATCTGGTTATTTTCCTGTTAACCCAGAACTATCTGGACACTTTAGTTTGGAATGCTGCATAAGTTGATAGGTGCACAAATCACTTTCTGCTGATCTACCACTCATCATTTCAGTTGTGCAATGCCGCCAAATGAAGACCTCTGTCCTGCATTCCCCAGCCTTCCCTGGTGTATGTGGTGCATGTGACCATTTCTGCCAACACTCCACACATCTGTCAACAGAGAAGGCAACAACAGTACACACAGCTAGGGTCTGCCCCCAGGGTAAGTCAAGATGTTGACGATGGGTACACTATCACCTGGGAAAGCAGGGGCTGGCTGCACAGAAGTTGCTAGATTCTATCCTGTTTCTACATAGTGACTTTATTCTGCAGAAATCTCAATTATTTGTTTCAGATTTTAGAAAACAACTGTCTTAATGCTATAAGAGAGACGAGAGAAATAAACTGCTTTTAAGGAGAAACGAGTACAGGGTTAAAGCCAAATTTTTCTTGAACAGATGATATTTCAGATGGCCACACGATTCCAGATGCATCAATTTCCTTGAAAATCCAATCCATATATGTGCATATGCTGTGCTGGCAGGAGGACTGACTGAAATGGCCAAAACCCAAGAGCTAATATTCTTTTGGCCAGAATAATGCAATTATTATTTTCCTAGCTATCAGTCTAAGCATACAGAGCCATCTGTTATGCAAAGCAAACATACACATCTCAATTACAGAAAATGCAGTTGCCTTGACAGAATTTGGATTACACCACTAACCAGGGCTGTAAAATGTTTTTGGAGCTAGTATATAATGGATGCTTTTCAGGAGTTCCCCAATTAGCATTTACCTGCTTAAACTAATTATACATCCTTCTTCTTTACTGGCTTATTAAACTTTGTTGTATACTCCACATACAACAGATGAATATGGGCATCACAGAACAACAGACAGTGGCATTTCTGGTCCTATACAGCATTAAGAACAGGATGGCACACCAATTTCAAAATCGGAGATTTTCAATACTAGGTCCCAAGCAGATTAAGATGAGGCTTAAAGTCTATTAAAGGCGATTACAAAACCAGAGATTTCAATGGAATACAAGAATACTAATATCGAGTTAATAATAGTTCAGTTTCTATCATTTGGTTTGCTAAACTCCAAATAAGTGAGAATTACTGTATATACTACAGTAGATAGCTTGCATGTTCTTGTTCTTTAAGGAAGTGTTAACGATTGCACCCCTTGTTTGGATTATCAACAGCAAATAATCAAATTTGGCAGAATTTCTCCTACTCCTCCAGCCCTCCTCAAATGCCAAATATCTCTCTTTATTATTTCCCAATGCCTTTCTTGATTTAGCTGTTACCCAGCAAACCCACTAGCAGCCAAAAGGTTCTAGCCGAGCTGGATGTTTCCTTAGAGCTGTGCCAACCTTCAGAAGCAATGAGTCTGGGTGGAACTTGCTTAAGAAGAGAGAAGCAAATCTTAACTCCATCTTTAGCTCCAAGGGGCAACTGAGTGAGAGGTAGATTATCCAACTTGGCAGATCATCACACACATACAAAATCCCTCCTGCAGAGGCTGAGTTCTCCTCATTCCAAACCACCAGATGAAAAGAGCCAAACTCAACCAATCACCTGTATGGGCACAAACACCCAGATGTTCAGCAATTTTATGGAGGAAACAGCTGGATAATTAGATGAACTGCAAACCTTACTTTGTGATATTTTGGCACTCTGGAGATGCAGCCTGTGTTTTGGAATCCAGTGGAATCAAAGTTTTTGTGTTCTAGCATAATATCAAGGGCTAAAATCCAGGATTTTGTCCCTTGACCCATCACATTTCATCTTTCTGTCTTTCACCCTTTGAGAAACACATGTGAGCAATTAAATGGTAAATAATGAAAGGTCTTTTTTTTAAATGAAATTGTCTTTCTGCATTAGGAAGTACTTGCAAAGGCAGGAAAATATCTCTTTGCTGGTACCCTCCCTGCAACACATTTTTAATGCTCTCTTTCAGCATTTCTTGACTCCAAATGACTCCTGCCATGGTGTCAGCTCCCAGGATAACACAGGGTACTCCATAAACATCCCATAATAGGACACAAGGGAGGCACTATTAGTATGTCCCTCTCCTACAGGGCATAGAGGTTTCAAAGTTCAGAACAACCCAGGGAAAAAACTTCATTTGTTCTCAATAAATTAATAATGATCCTGGGTGGGGGGTTGGAGAGGAGATAAAGTTTTTGACGGCAAGTTTATTCTGAACACTCAACACTGACAGAATTCTCACTGACTTAGAAAAGTCAGACAGAGGGCACTAAATACAAAGTTTGACAATTCATGCTAAACACAGTATCCCTTGAAGAAGGAAAGACATGAGGCTGAAGGAACCTTCACAATCACTGGCAAAAATCTAAATTGTTCGACTTACTTGCGAGAGGCCTAGATAGATGGAGACCGTTTCAGAAATGTACAAAAATTTTCCTTCTTGATTTAGTGCAAATACAAAGCCATCCAGGGACTGCAAGAAAAAAAGTAGACATATAAGTAGGTTAATAAATATATATAGAGAGATTTCATTAAGTAGGTAACTAATAAAAACAACACAGTGAATTTAAGACCATTTTCTCATGTGTAACAAAAGTCCTAAGATCTTTTGATATTGCATTATACACGAACAAATTAAAGGGCTGAATTAAGACTACAAGTTTTTCTTTATTCCAGAGACCTCTTCATGTTTGTGTCATTTTGATCAAATTTCATTATGTTCATGTATAAAATAAGTTCATTCTGATTTTACGAGATGTCATCTTTATTTTTTTGGGTCCAGTGGTTACTGGGGTTAAATGAGTAAGATTCTCTCTTAAAATACTTGAAAAAGACAAGAAATTGTAATGAAATGAAAGGGGGGGAAAGGTTTCTATATGAAGAGTAACTACTTAAATTACTATGAACATAAATAATGTACTAGTTAATAGAAGGTCATCCCCTCCTCATTCCTATTATGTTAAGAATGAATAGAAAAAGTTAATAAAGAAGTGAATGTTTATGAGCTGAAACCTTATAAGCTGTTAGCCTGCTTTGCAAAACTCTATATTAAAGTTTTATTGTGATATATCTAGTTTCTGTTACAAAACCTGTAAACAGAATGAACAAAAGAATAAAAGAGAATATAAATCATCTATAACTCCAGAAACCTCAGTGCAACTTTCCAAAAGGAGGGTTGCAGTTCCAGTTTGATAAATGGTGTAAATCATCACGGAATCCAACTACAACATATCACTCAAATTAGGAATACATTTGTTTCTATTCAACTTATTGCAGTCCAAGTGCATTTTATACCCACCATCACCCTCACATCTTCTGTTTTGTGATATTTATTTTTAATAAGGTAGACTGCAAAGTGATACTTGCACAGGAAAAGCAGATATATTTATTTATTTATTTTGTTTTTTTGAGACAGAGTCTTGCTCTGTAGCCCAGACTGGCCCCCCATTTACATCCGTCCTCCTGTTTTAGCCTCCCAAGTGCTGGGATTACAGGGATGCACCATGACTCCTGGCAGGAAGTTTTAAATCTTAATGGTGTTAATAAAGGCTGTGAATTTGAAAATGCAGGTAGCCTATGTTGGGAACAAGGTATGTGAAAACCTTTAATTAATGATATCACTTTTGCAAATAGAGAAAGGGGGAAGAAGAGTGTAAAATTTGAATAGAAATATGATCTCCTTCAAATCCCCAGCACAAATTGCAGGTTCCTTAAATATTGAAAACACTTTGAAATATGTATATGTACACAAATGGCATGGTTTGAATCTGTCCCCCGTCTATATGTTGTAAATTTAATCCCCAGTGCAACAGTATTGAGAGGTGGAACCTTTAAGAGATGACTAGGTCAAGAGGCTCTGCCTTCACAAATGGAATCATGCTGTTTCCACTGGGGTGGGTTAGTTATCTCAAGGGGGGTTCCTGAGGATAAGCTTATGCCCCTTTTTTCTGCCTTCTCTCCTAAGTACTCTCTTGCCTTTCTGCCATGGGATGATGTAGGAAGAAGGCATGGCTTGAGGTGGGCCCCTTGACTTCCCAGCCTCCAGAACTGTGAGAAATAAATTTCTGTTCTTTATAAACTACCTAGTCTCAGGTAATCTTTTATAGCAGCATAGAACAGAGTAAGACAATGCAGTTTACACATGCATAAATTTATGTAAATACCTGTATGGGCATATGTATGTATGTACATTTATTTGCTAATAGGAAATGTAGATTTCTATGTTTCCTGATGCTTTTTTACTATCTCACACTGTTCAGAAATTGTGAGTGGCACTCAGCCCCATCTCTGATTTAATGAATTCTGAAAACAATTCAAAAGTCATATTATATTGCTTCACATTAAGCAAATCACACAATAGACAGGCTGTTAGTTAAGATAGTACAGTAACAGTTTATTTTTATTAAATAATTTGTGCCAAGCAGTTTGCATGCATTGTCTTTTCAAGTTTTCAAAGATATCACGTGAAGTAATTATGTTACCATCTACATTTTATAGACAAGTAAACTGAGGCTTAGAAAAGTTAGGCAGCAAGCCCATCCCATATTTGGCGTTTGTATTTGCATCCTGACAGGATGACTCAATACCTATTCTGTTTTCCACTAAAAATAAACATTCTCTAATTGATACCTGTGAACTAATGAAAAATAAATATTCATAGCATTTCTGAAGTTAAAGCATTTATACTCAGAGGCAGTCTATGACTTCTCAAATAGAATCACAGTGTTTTTGAACGACTTGTTCAAATGACAAAACCACATCATTTGGGGTAGGAGACAAGGGGGGAAGTGAGATAACAAGAAAGTTCAGAAGTCACTTCCATAATAGGTCACCTGGTCATGTTTGCCTTGTCAATTTCCCCTGGAACCAGCTGGAGGGAAAAAAAAATACTGTCTTACAGATGTAAGCTTCTTGTTGTTGTTGTTGTTAGGTGCCGTCGAGTCAGTATCCGACTCATAGCAACCCTCATAGGGTTTTCAGTGGCAGACTGTTTCGGGATTGCCTTGGGAGTGGATTGCCAGGTCCTTCTCCCATTTTTGCGGTGCTGGGAATTGAACTCGGGACCTCAGAGACTGCAGCGCAGCGCTTTGATAAAATTGCCAAACTCACCACAACCCAATCTAGTGAAACCTTTTAGGTGGGGAGTGTTATTACACTCTCACTCTCATTTCCCTTTGCACTGAAACCAGCACACAAGCAGTGTGCAGGGAGAGAAGGTTCCTTCCTACAAGTTTGGGAAGGATCTCACTTCAGCATCTCTTTATCTTAAATAAGACGTCTCTGCAGGAGGACTCCTAAGTATCAAGACCTTCCCCTTGGAGAAAAGGGCCTTGGTAGGTTTTTCATTCAATCTAATTGCCATAGCCTACCATGCAATCACAGAGAACAGGGACAGCCATATTCTCAAACCTTGAAATGCTACAGTGAAATGAGAGTGATGATACAGATTACAGGAGAACTTCCGTGGAGATGGCCGGAAGGCTCATTGGGAACAGAAGAAAGGACTGATGGAGCTGACATGGAGATAATCACTGGTAATCTAACCCTTCATTTTATAGGTGAGGAAACTGAGGCACAGAGATGTTAAGTGGCCGGAAAAAATCAGACAGCCAGCTAGTGGTAGAGTCAGGATTCAATCTTTTGTACTCCCATGATATTATTTAAAGTATTTCCAACAGTGTGTGGTCCTGATAGACTTGTTCAACTCCCAACCAGACTGAATTTCTCAACAAGGGCCAATGTCTTATTTATCTTTGTCTAGCCAGTAGCCAACAACAGCTCAACTGAGACTTAGTAAATCCAGATCTATCTCAAAGTTCAAGGTTCTTTTCTTTACATCACACACTCCACAATGACCAAGAGGGATGGAAATTATTTTCCCCAAGAGTCCTGTTTAGTGAATTATTAGATTATTTACATACTTAGATGCCACAGGTTTCTAATATGGTCTGGGGTATGTCCTCATATTTGGAATTTCATGGTTAGAGTGGATTCTTTTATAGTCTTCCCAAGTATCCATTACTCCGCCTGAAGAGACATGTCACTGCCATCTACACATCCTTTACTTTGTCACTAAAGAAGACTGTGACTTTTAACATTAGGTTCAGATCCCATGTACTTATCAAAATATTGGAGGAGGTTTGGGCGTCATCACAAGGAGAATGAACATCTGGAGGCTAAACATCTGATGCTGTTAAGCAGTGGTCATCTAAGAACTGAACAGTCTTGTTTGGAAAAAATAGAGGCTTTGACACATGTTCCAGTTTCCTGGTGAGATTAAGATGATCCTATGTCTACATGACAGAAAGATAACAACTCAAATCAATTAAAAATAATAGCTAGGCAGTGCACTGTGTTGCAAGCTTGCAATCCCAGCAACTCAGGTGGCTGAACAGGAGGATCCAGGACAGAGGCTGCCTGTATAGTTCATTGAGACCATGTCTCAAGATAAAAAGTAAAAGAAGGTGGGGAGTGGGGATAGGGGTGCAGCTCAGCAGTGCAGCACTTGCCTAGCATGCACGACACTCTGGGTTCAAACCCTAAGTATAAAAAAACAAAAACAAAACAAAAACAAAACAAAACAAAACACACACACACACACACACACACACACACACACACACACACACACACAAAAGACCCCAGCCAGTTTGATAGTGGGAAAACAACTTGTCAGAATAGTTGTTAGTCATACCAGAACTTTAAAAACCTGGTTAATTAACCATATTTTTCCTTTTTATGCCTTTTGGTCAACTATACTGACTGTCTGACATAAATATCCATAAGTCAGGTTTCATTAACTTTCAAATAAGGAAATGGACATGAACTCAGGTCTAAAGTAGACTGGGAAGTCACTACTCACATAGCCAATACCTTCGGCTTCAGGTGCCTCTGTCTACAGTTAGTATTCTGCTGCATAGAACAGTTGGAAGCGTAGCACCAATATTGATTTAATTTGGGTATCTTAATTTAAAAAGGTGGGAGGAGGAAGGAAATAGTCTATCAGTAGTCTTAGAAATCAAATGTGATTAATCTGAAAGTTCTGTGGAACTTTAAAAATTTTTGAATTGAGAAAGCTATTATATACTGTGCTATTCAATCACTGCAGGCTACTTTTTAATTTTTTTTTAACTGCCCACTGTTTTCAACAGGCACCAATTAAGATTCTGGGGTTAAAGGGTTAATTACATCTTCTTACCCACTATGTAGAATTTTCTGATTATTAACTAAGGTTGGATTAAGATGAAAAAGAACCTATACAAATGTTAATGCTAGTTCTTCCTTGAGAAGATTTATTATAAAGCCATGCTGAAATCTATCTGCTTTCCTCAAAGAAGAGGGATAACAAAATCTTAGAAGAAACTGTAAAACAGACATTTTTAAAGACATGCAAGTATCTGATTTATCAAGACAGTTTTCTTGTTACTGGAAACAGTTCTTACATCCAGACAGGGTTGATAGGAGATTTCCTTTGTCCAATCCCAGTAAGTCCAGGAGGTACACATGCAAGGAATGAAGCTTGGAGACAGAGGTCAGGAGCTACAACATCTCTGAATAATAATGCCCGTAATTATAATTTACATTCCCTGACATCAGTGTAACATATAAAGTGTACAGCATAGTTTCTTAACCCTAAAAGCTGAATGCTTCTAACAGTATTTATCAAATGATGAGGTTATTTCCTTGCAGGGTATGAAACTCACTAAAGCTTCATGATTGAAGGTATACTAATGTTTAATGCATTGTGCTAAATGGGTTTATATTTGTCAAAGAACTTTTGTCTCTGCTTTCCTTTTTATGTATATTCCAGTGCAGCTGAGTTTCTCAGAGTGAAATCTTACTATGGTGCCATGATAGGGACAATCCTCATGCAAATAATCACTGTGAAATCAGTGGTTCATTCTTCTACATTCCAATACAGAGGGGGGAAAAATCACTCTGCACTCTCTTCCTATGACCTAACTCCACGTTGGAGAGAAGAATTACCAGTAGGTTGGGTTATTTTAATGACAGATTATTTTAAACTAAGCTTTCACCATCTGTTCCACCCCCTAATTACGAATGCAAAAAGAACATATTTCACAATTACATCAGTAAAAAAGTAAGATATCCATGATTTAAATGCACACGTGTGCTCCCTGTCCAATGTGCCTTGCATCTGTGATGCTCTTTCTAATTCAGGCTCTGACTGCAGGGAAAATACCCGTGTTTAATACAATGTCTGACTCACTCTGCTCTCCCTCTGAACCTCGAGTTCTTCAATGTTCTCACATGATTGTTAGCAAAAGAGGAGAGCTCCACATGGAGTCCCAGGCTATTTTCTGAATGCTGTTAATAAGGGGAGGTTCTGTGGGGAAGCTGCCTCTGGGAGCTGAGCAATGGGTTAGCAGTGGGAATAGGCAGCTCTGCTTTGGACCCGCATGAGAAGCTTGGCCTGGAGAGTGAAGACGGAGCTCCAGGATCCATCTTTCTATTTTGCTTTGGCGGCAGTTAAAAGACTCAGGAAAAAAAAAAAGTTCTTAAATATTTTGGCCCTTACATAAATTGCATTTTGATAAAACACATAAAAACACCTTGCTGCCCTCTGCCTGCACTGGGGAGGTGATGCTGTATGGCTCAGGCTCACACATGTGGACTCCCATCAACTTCAGAGGACCTGGACTGGGCCCAAATGTGCCCACATATATCTGTTTATGGGGAAGAAAGAGCTTCCCAAATTTTGACTTTGCAATCTGAGTTTTAACAATACAGCACTGTAGAGAAACAAAAGCCTTATTTTCAGAAATAGGTATCCCAGTCAAGTATATTTTCTCAATGTGGGTAAAGGCACAGATCAAACGTTTGGGCTTTTCTTTCACCCCCGGGCTCTCCCTGAGCTTTCTCTCTCTTCCCTAGCCTTTCCATTGAGTCAATGTCATGCAGGACAGTACAGGTTCATAGCACCATGTGTCAAAAGCCACAGGTCCCCAATCACAGCACCAAACTGGGTTAATTAGGTCAAATTGGAGTATTTTGACATTAAAAAATAATTCCAGAACAAACTGTGACACCTGAAAACACCTCTCATACGAGTTTCCTAAAACACATAAATCCAAACACGTGAGGTGAGAAAACAGTTCAGAAAGGCACAGCCAGCCTCTCTGTACTTCTTAGAGGAGAGGTACCAGAGTAACAGAGGAGATGGTGAGCTAGTGAAATGTAAAAACATGAAAGGAACAAAGACACCTGCTTTCTGAGCAAGGAGATCAGGTTTTGCTTCTGCTCATTAAAATTCCATTTTGTTGGAGCTGTGTATCAAAGTGCTGACCTTTTTTTCTCTGGGATGCTAGCTCAAGACTTATATCTAGCCTTGAGGGATATAGATGTCTTGATTTCAGCATTGAGCCAAATGGACAACAGGCCCTGGTATAAAGACAGTGCGAGGCACCTAGGGGAATCACACCTGCCTCTGAGCCCAAAAAGGTGACACAGAAATCCCACATTGTCAGTAGCTTGTCCTCTGGGACCCAGGGCTCCACCTAGGACATCAGTGGGCATGGGCTGCTCATAAGCTCCTTTTGTCTCAAGGAGATGATTCCCACTGGTTACTGTAAGGCACAAATATTCATTGCGGTGTTCAAATGTCTCCTTTTTGCACATGTGGTATGTTAATTAGTGGAAGGTAGCCACTTCAGAGTCCAGGGACGAACTCCTCATTGTACATCACTCCCTTTGAATTCAAAGCTCTCTTTCAAGTTAAAGGAGGAAAGCTCCCCTTGGCGGAAGTAACATAAACAGGACATTACACTGGGCCTGAAAGGCCTAAACATGTCACTGCTTGACTTTGGCAAGACACATGGTACTTGGTCAGGGTGCCAGGTGTCTTTTGAGTTGTTAGTATTAAACAAAACAACAGAAAGGAAAATAACAACTGTTACTTGATGTCCTGTATATAAGACCTCTTTAAGGTGTTGAAAAGTAAATATGGCACCCAACTCATACCATGGTATTTTCAGTGCAATCATATGCTTGTGAAAGCTGGATGTGAACAAGGGAGACAGGAGAGGAACCGATGCTTTTGAATCATGGTGCTAGAGATGCATATTGAATATACCATGGACTACCAAAAGAATCAACAGATCCATCCTAGAAGAAATACAACCAGAGTGCTCCTTGGAAGCAAGGGTGGCTATACTGCATCTTACATATTTTGCTCATGTTGTCAGGAGGAACCAATCCCTGGAGAAGGACATCATGTTTGGGAGAGTGGCAGTACAGCAAAGAAAAGGGAAGACCCTCAACTAGGTGGATTGACACATTAGCTGCTATAACGGGCTTAAGCATAAAAAGATTGTAAGGCCTGGTGCTGGATAGTTGTACATTCTGTTGTACATAGGGTTGCTATAAGTCAGACCCAACTCGATGACACTTAACTAGAAAGTGAGGAGTGGTCTTTACTTCATGTATTCCTTATTATACATTGTTTAATGTATTATATACCAAATATGCTGTTATATATTATATATAACATATTTGCTATATTACACTATAGGACATGGTAAACAATATTCAATTCACTCAATATTTAGCATGGAAGAGGGAGGGAAAATAACATTTGTTAGGTAAATTACATAGGTCACATGTAAGAAAAGTATTATTTAATTTTACTTTACTGATGAGGAAACTGAGGTTCCTGAGAAATTACGCCCATTGCTCAATGTCACATAGCCAATATGTGACAGCACTGAGGAAGGATTTCCTTGCACTATGGCTTTTTCTCTGCTGCTGAGACTGCCTTCTGGTGACTTTGGTTGTTTCACACACTGAGAGAGCTGCACTGAATCTTTGCTTCTTACAGCATTTCTTTCCACATAAGTGATTCTCATACTCCTGTTTAGCCAACACCTGTTGGTTGCTTCCGAAAACACCTGTTGAGTGCTTACTGTGCATCAGGCCCATTCAGCCTGGGTTTTACAAAGGTGAACGATCCAAAGTCTTGCCCAAGCTGTTCTCTTCTCATTCAGCTGTGGGCTCCATGACTAAGAAAACAAGTAAAGCTGAAAATTAACCTTCAAAACCAAAAGCCCCGAGGTCTCCAATTTAAGATAACCTGATTACACAAGGGGACCCTTGACTGCTATCACTTAACTCTGAATCTCTACTGTGCTGGCTTTTATTTGCAAAAGGCACAAATGACTAGATTTTGTAAATGTGCAGTCAAAAGATCACCAGACCTTGAAGAAATCCCCATGGCTTGGAAGAAGTATCTAGTGAGCAGAGTGGGATGGGAGTCCCCACAGTTAGTGAAGAGTCCCTGTGAGAACCACATTTCCCAATGGGCAGCTGGGACAAGACATAAGCATACACACCACACACAGATTGGCCAGAACACGTACCCTGTGCCCTGCCCCAGAGCTCCTTAGACAGATTTATGGGTTTTGTTCTTGTCCCTCTTTCTGGTAGTATAGAAGTCAATGTGAAAATAAGCTACACTTCACAGAAATTTATTTTATAGTCATGTTTAGCTGAAATCACATCCTCAAAGTTGTTAGCTAAACCCACATTGATATCTTTGTTATGGCTGATTATGATATGCATCTGTTTACTGGGAAGTGGGTAACTTTAAAACATAGGCTTTTAAGAGAAAATAATAAATGCTTTGCACATTTATTCCTTTAGGTAAGGAGTTTGTGTCAGGGGCAGTAGCAATGATAAAAGAACCCTGTAATGAATTTAGCATATTAAAAGACCATTTAGAGACCTCAGATATTAATCTGGTACATTCATGTGAGTTTCATTTCTAGGAACATTTTATTTGTATCTCTAGGGAAAAGGCATAAAAACATTTGTACTGAAAGAAACTTGATTGCTACAAATGTAGTTTAGAAATTCTGGTTGGGGATAATTCTTCTACTACGAAAATCTTCTATGTTGATTTCAGGAAACCATTGTAATTAAGCTCTCTGTTCTTTATTTTACATATAACTCATCTAATTAATAATTAATTTTTAGTAGACCCACAAAATGCTATAAATATGATGGACCATTAATAGACAGTAGCACTTGGTTCCTGAAATCGACACTGCTCAGAATTGTTTCTGAAATCTTTCATGAGTAATTGCACCTCTTCTGGGTCCTACATTTTACAATATTGAAATCTTTATATTGGCTTTCTGCACATTCCAAATGCTCAGAGGCTACGTTGCTTCACTGCCTTAGCTCCAGAATTTAGCTCCCTATGAAGCAGAGATACACATTTATGGGAAAATCAATTATTCTGATGGAATTGGGGCCTCGTCCTGAATGAGCTCAGGATAAACAACTTGGTTTACGGCTTGCTGTGGCTCTCAGCTGCCTGGCTGACCTTCTGCTTTCATTTCACCATTGGATGCTGAGTCTAGGTGAGAAGGGCCAGCATATACTGCTTGTCCACAGAGCTCTCATCCTGTCCAGGATCCCAGGCAATGCTTCTGCTCTCATCCCATGTCCTAGCTACTTAACACAGGTGAGGTGCAAGAAGTTATCCATTTTTGCTGTTTGCTTACATACTTGCATATATTCAAAGCATACCCACTAATTGTCACAAGAAGTCCCCATCAGAGAAGCTGTAAGAGCAGGTATGTCCAACCCATAGCCTGAGGGCTGCACGGGGCCCGGTGACAGCTAGTAGGTGGCTCTACAAAATCTTTTAACATCATGTGTCTTAGAGCTTTCTTTTTCTTTGAGACCCACCCCTTATTATGTATATGCACTAACTATATTTAACTTATGTATGGCCCAAGGCAATTCCTTTTTACTAGATGTAGCCCAGGGAACCCAAAAGGTTGGACATTACTGCTCTAGCTGGCATCCTTCAACATAGAGCAATTCAGCATGTGAAACTTTCTAGGAGAAAGTTTTCTAGGTATATACTAAAAGACAACTAAATTTACACAATTAAAAATAGTAGTGTTTCAATAGCAAAGATATGGAATCAACCAAAGTGCCCCTCAACAGAAGAATGGATAAAAAAACTATGGTATATATACACAATGGAATACTATTCAGCAATCAAGAAAGATGAAATAGGGTCATTCGCAGCAAAATGGATGGAATTAGAGAAAATTATTTTAAGTGAACGAACACAAGCTCAGAA
>VMDO01012656.1:0-61368 GCA_007922755.1 Pedetes capensis | reverse complement strand
TCGGTATCCGACTCATAGCGACCCTCTGTACAACAGGGGAAACACTATTGTCAGTGCTTCTCTGCTGTTCATAGGGTTTTCAATGGCAGATTGATTTCTGGGAGGGGGTTGCCAGGTCCTTCTCCCAAGCCTACAGCTTCTGGTGTTCCCAGGCGGTCTCCCATCCAGGTACTAACCAGGCCCGACCCTGCTTAGCTTCCGAGATCTGCCGGGATCGGATGCCGCAGGGCTACAGCTGCAGAACATTGAGGTACAACCATCATATAATGGATTGAAGTTGGGGATGCTACTAAAAAACCCTACTATGCAAAATGCAGGACAACCCAGATGTCATACAGTCCATGTTATTACTACTGAGGTAAAGAAACCTTGACCTCTGTGAAAGCTGAGCCTTCTCCATGGCTGATGATTCAGTTAAAATGGAGTAACAGGGACACTCATAACTAAGCAGCAAGCCAGACAAACTGGAGATCAGAATCTGCCTATGAGAAACATGCTTTTACAAAATTGCCTGACTTAAAATATGTTTGATGATAAACAGAAGCTCCTTTGGCTCAATTCCCTATTAAAGGAAGTGCTAAAATGTATCAAGTGTGAGTTTGGCTTTAGCAGGGCAAAGCAAGAAACCTGTCATCACCACATCTCCTGAAGATCAGGGAATTTTTTTTTTCCTGCCATTTTGCTCACTCAATTACCATGGACTCCAGCACACACTGGTGCCAGAACCAGAAGGAAAATGGAGGTTAGTGCTGGGTGGGAAACTTCCAACTCAGATGGTCAGGTTCAGAGGTCAGATTTACGATGTACTGATTAAGATATAAATGTGTAAACAATTTGTATACAGGGAACCTTTGGTGGAAACTCAAGAACAAAGCTTCTTCAATAGACTCAATGTCCACGATCCCCAATACATAGATTGATCCTAACTCCCAATGTGATGAGATTTAGAGCCTGTGGCAGGTCATTTGGTTTAGAAGAGTTCTTGAGGTTAGAGCTCTCAAGAATAGAATTTATCCCCTTACAAGGAGCCAGTGAGCCAGCTAGCCCTTCCTGTCAAACGACAACACAATGAAAATTCAGCTCACTGTACCCCAAAAGGACCATTGCCAGAACCTAACTGTGATACCACCCTGAAGTATGATCTCCAACCTTCAGATCTGTGAGAATGCAAGCCATCCAATCTGTGGTATTTTTTGCTCAAACTGACTATAAGAGAGCCCATCTGAGCCATTTTTTATGCTTATATGGTGTGATCTGAAGATACTACATATAGGCAGGCCAGTTTCTTGAATTTTCTATCCTTCAGTTTCCTCATCTGTGAAACAGGGATGAAAATGATGCCTAGCTCACAGAGGTCTCAAGGAGTTAAGGTTTGCAAAGGACTCAGAAGGAGACTTCTCACATAAAAAGTCCTGCCCATGTATTAATAAAAATAAGGCTGTAAATAGCATTTAAAATTAGAGGCAGTCAACCTCATCATTTTAGAGAGAAAGAAACTGAGTTCCAGAAAAGTTGAATTTGATACCTAAGGGCAATATTAAAATGGAAATGTTGGGTATTCAGACAATGCACAATGTCACATTCAAAGTTTCTGGACAAGAAAAAAAAGAACTTGGAAAACTGGGGAGAGGAACTATTTTAACACTGAATTGTTATTCTTATCAAAAACATAAATATTACATATAATATTCAAATAGAGATAGGCCCACAATAATTTAAAATAATTAACTGAGATTTATCAATGTCAAATTAGTATTCCTAAAGTTTATGGCCAAATAATAGTCTGTTCTCAAACCCACAAGCCAAGTGGATGTGAAGCTAAGAAGGAGTGAAATTAGACTTAGTCATGTGACTGTAGTATAGTCTTGGTTTTGTCTGGTAAAATTTACATTCAAAGCACAGACATTCACTTTGAAACAAACCTACAAAATGCATTCAATGAGGGTATCTTTCACAGATTTCCTCCTCTCCATGTACCTTCCAATTTCTTTCAAAACTATCACATATATAATCATCTATATTCTATTTTTTAAAAAGCAGTGAAATTTATAGAAATTTAACTGACATTTTTCAAAGCTGCCATCACTATTTCAAAAAAAAAAAACACTTTCTTGCACCATCTTGAGACATTAATTTGGTCGCTAAATGGTCCTCTTTCAATATCTGCCTCCTCTTCAAGATGGTGGTAGTAATTTAATGGCAAAATGCAGCAAGTCCTCATTACTTATTGTCACACTTGGGATTAGTTAAGAACAAGACATAAGAGGAAGAATTTTTATGGGCAAATTTCCTATTCTATTTTTGGGAAGGAGAAATAATTAAATACTTTTTGGGGGTGGGGAGTAAAGAAATATGATTTGATTTGATACTTTCTGAATATTTCCTATACAATCCTATTAAGTCTTTGGTATTCAACAATGTCTTGCATATCTGTCCAAAACTCCTATGCAATAATAGCAAAAAGTAGTTTTAAGATGTTTATGGTGTATAAAGGAGAAGGACCTGGCAATCCACTCCCAAGGCAATCCCGGAACAGTCAGCTATTGAAAACCTTATGAGGGTCGCTATGAGTTGGATACTGACTTGACCACACCTAACAACAACAACATGGTGTACAAAAATGAGAAAATTTAAGTACAAGTATTTAAAACTTAATCATACCATGACATTTCCTGAAATGACCTGACTCAATACTGCAAGACAAAAACAGATAGTCCAAAACATGACCATCTTTTCCAAACCAAAAAATGCAGCACAAAAGAGACTGAACTCTTGTTCATCTGATGCATGATCACTTAGTGCATGGACAGACATGCATCCTGGGAGGGCTGGGGTTATTTATCAGCAGCTCCCATGTATTTATCTTCCAAGGTGAACTGAGTCACAAAGAGATTTTCCTGACAGTCTGTGAATTTACAACTTTATAATAATATGCAAATCAATATAACATGTTGTAAATAAGTCAGTTCTCCATTCTGAACCAAGAAATATCATAAGGAATTAAAAATGTGGCATCCACTTTATTGCTGATAGAGCTGAACTATAAGCTTCCAGACAAGCCATCCTGCAACTTTCCTCCTGAATAGAACCCTCCCAATTGAGTGAGGAACTTGGAAGGCTACCCCTGTGAAAAGTGCCCCATATAGGGATAAAAAGAAGAAAAGTATGTGAAGTTTGGAATAACAGTCTTGCATGAAGTACAGACTTTCAGCACACCCATGGGTGACAAGGAAGAAGTACAGTAATCCCCAGTATCTGTAGTTTCTCTCTCTGTGGTTGCAGTTAACCTTTGGTAAAGCAATGTGTGACAACACGACATGAAAAGTTCTAGAGTAAGCCATAAATAAGTTTCGAATTGCATATTTTTTGGAATTGTTGTTAGGTGCCCTCGAGTCAGTGTCCCACTCATAGCAACTCTATGTACAACAGATGAAACACTACTGTCAGTGCTTTTCTGCTTTTCATAGGGTTTTCAATGGTTGATTGTGTTTTCGGAGTGGGTTGCCCAGTCCTTCCCCCAAGCCTACAGCACCTGGTGTTCCCAGGTGGTCTGCCATCCAAGTACTAACCAGGCTCAACTCTGCTTAGTTTTTGAGATCTGACAGGATTGGACACCACAGTGGAATGGCTGCAGGCATTTTTTGGAGTAGTATGATAAAAACACATGCCGTCCTGCTTCATCCCACCTAGGATATGAATCATCTCTGTTCAGAGTATCCAAGCTGTATATGCTACCCATGTGATGGTCACTTAATGGTCATCTCAGCTTTTAGATCTGCAGGTTCAGGCATCTCCTGGGTGTCCTGGAATATGTCTCCTTCAGATAAGAAGGGACGACTATAATGGCAACAGAATGGGAGCCCAGAAGAGAAAATTTAATATTGCTACCTTAGGGGGAGTAGAGGGAATGCAGAAAAGGTTCCTCCTTCCCACACAGACTTTCAGCCCCTACTAGTCAATGATGAACAGAACATTGAGCACTTTTATAGAAGGTGAAAAGGGGGGATGGTAATTTTTCTAATTCATTTGCCATACACTGAAGCCCCATCCCTTTCCTACTATCAAGTTTAAAATCAAGTTTTAATGATACAACACTCTCCTTCTTATCATCTCTTTGTGAGAAACATTTCATAACCTCGACAATGCACAAAAACACAGAAGCAGTACCAAATATCACAGAGCTAGCAAAATGTCATCATGTTTATATCAGGAAATTATCACCCCAATCCACCAGCCATAGACAGCCTATCCTTATTGTTGTTAGGTGCCTTCGAGTCATATCTGACTCATAGCAACGCTCATAAGGTTTTCAATGGCTGATTGTTTCATGATTGCCTCAGGAGTGGATTGCCATGTCCTTCTCCCAAGACTCCCTATACTAAAACAAGGTAAATCTCATCATTAATTGTCAAAGATAATATGACCTGCACACCTTTTAAGTTAAATATGAAAGAATGTTTATGTAGAAGTGATTAATTTGATTCTTTTAAATAACTATGAAAAATTGTGAATAATCTAATCCCAAATTGGTTTGCACAAGTAGAAAACAGATAAGGTTTTTGGCCTCATATAGTGTTCATAGCTATACTCTTTCACTTAGGGGGATAAATTAAAAATAATATTCATATGGAACACACAGCATTTATTCCATTATGAACAAACATTTCTAAATTGCTGTATCATTCTGATAAACTATGTTCTTCTGAATTTGAAACACCAGAGTCAGAGTACCTTTTAGTCTATCAGGGTATTCAGTTCTTCAGCTTTGAAATCACCTCCATTACTCAGCCTCCATTCCTGCTTCCTAACCACCTAATTCAATATTGGATTTGGGCAAATATTTATGAACATTTAATAATACCATGGACTGAAACCAATGTTCAAAGCTAGCATTTTTCTACTCTTCTATGTTAATTAGCATTGAGTTATACATTTTATTTGCCTTCAGCAAACTGTGGTATCTGATCCCATCAGATCTCAGAAACTAAGCAGGGTCGGGCCTGGGTAGTACTTGGATGGAAGACCACCTGGGAACACCAGGTGCTGTAGGCTTGGGAGTCTGGAAACTCACTCTCAAAAAACAATCAGCCACTGAAAACCCTATGAATAGCAGGGAAGCATTGACAATAGTGTTTCGCCTGCTGTACACAGGGTTGCTATAAGTCGGACACCAACTCCATGGCACCTGACAACACCACACACTTTCTAAAGTTCATTATGATGTCTCAACATCAATTATTTAAAGTTATTTTGAATTATCATTACAAATCAAGCATGAAAGCAATAAGACATATATAACATCCTGATATTTAATCCAAGAAATTAGCTGAGTTCTTTTTTTCTTTTTTTGTTTTGTTTTGTTTTTTTCTCTTGCAGTACTTAGAGGTCGAACTCAGGGCCTCACACATCTGTTGAAAATGCTCCACCACTGGGCTGACCCCCTAGCTAATCTTTTTTAATAATTTATTTTGAGACGGGGCCTTGCTAAATTACTGAGGCTACGTCTGACCTTGAATCCACCTTCCTCCTAACTCCACCTCCTGAGTCACTGGGATTACAGGCCTGTGTCACCTCATGCAACTTCTTTTTAGTTTGATGGCTAATCTTCAGATTCCCTTGAGATGTTTATATAAATATTCACACTGTCTATAGGTAACCGCAAGATTTTCTTCCCTTTCAATCTTTTGCTTCTTATACCTTTTCTTGTCTTATTGTGATGGTTGATGCTAAAAGAGCTGTGTTATAAGATTTGTTTTTCTTTTTATGGCTAAAACAGTATTAATCATTTAAGACTTAAGTATCATCAGGTAAAGAATATTTTCTTTAATTCCTAGTTAATTGATAGTTATTATGACCAGTACTGGAATTTATTACTTTTAGACACTGATTAAGATAATCATTGGTTCCTCTCCTTCATCTGTTAATACAGTGAATTATAGAAATTGTTGGGTGTCCCTTCTTGAGTATACATCAGCAGTTCTATCCTTCCCTGTTCCCCAGCTTGTCCTGCATGGGGTTGCCCTGAAGGCAAATTTCTGTGCATGTACATTTGTGGGAATCTAATTGAGCTAACCCACTAGGAGGTCCTGGGTGGATGGGAAAATGTAAGAGCCAGAATATTATTCTCCTTTGCTCTCTACCTTCCTCAGCCTCTCTGTGGCTAATGGATGGGTCTCTCCCTCTGGTTTAGTTGACACTGACTTCTGTTATCTTTCTGTGTCATGGTTTCTTCACCCTAGCACTACTGACAGTTCATTAAATATTACAAATTGTTCTTTATGTACTATATTAGCTACATTCCTTGTGTTATCCTATTTGCTGTTTAATGCAAATTCATTTATAAAGTTTCTAAAACTCATTACAATGTCTCCGTTTTTTAAATTAAACTTCTCTTGAATTAGCATTATAAATCAAGCACATGAGAACTAAGTCCTGCTGGGCACCGTGGCACACACCTGTAATCCCAGCAACTCAGGTGGTTGAGGCAGGAGGATTGCAGGTGCAAGGCCAAAGGCATCTGCATAACTTAGGAGACCCTGTCTCAAGATCAAAAGTAAAAAAGAGGCTAGGGGCACAGGTCAATGGTAGAGGACTTGCAAAGCATGCATGAGGCCCTACATTCAAGCCTTAACTCCTCAAAAAGAAAAACCTAAGCGATATTTAATTTGTAAAAGAAGCATTTTTGAAAGATAAAGGAAATAATTCTTAAACTATCATTTTATCAATATTTGAATATGCTTGCAGATGATCCCTAGTGTTTAAGTTACCTATGGGTTTATTAAGAGTTTGGGGAAAAAATTCCTCACTTTCAATAATGGTCATTGTTATTATGGTCATCATCATCTTTATCAGAGTCTATCTACCATGTATCTTTAAGACAAAAATATAAGAGTATAAAGTTTTGAAAAACTGAAGGACTAACACTGTATTTCACTTTGGAAGACGTGGTATAGTAAAAGGAGAAGAAAATTCCAATTTTAAATTATAAACTTCAAATTCCATAAATCTATATATTTAAATAATAACTAAAGAATTTAAGCACCAAAGAGCAGCATGCAAAATTCTAAGACTTTCCCTACAGCAGAATTGAGTCTTGTGTTTGAGAAAAGAAATAAAGACAATTATCTTGTATTCAAGCCTTATCCTTTTGAAAGTGCAATACAGAATACTTTAACAATTTTACACGCATGCAGACATAAAAGCCACAAATTTCAGAAGCAATCAGAGACATACTAAAAAATGCAATTATATCTTTTCTGAATTATTTTTCACTTTATAGTCGAAAAACTACAGCAATAGGTATCAACAAACATGGTGTAACAAATTTATGTACAGTATATATTTTAAAACTCTATTATAAATTTTGCACAATTTCCTTGATTCTGGTCTCTGAAGAATTTCTTCTGTTTTTTCCCTCTCTCTCTTCACCAATATATGTTATTTCTTATAAAAGTTTGCCAGCTTGTCCCTGGGATGAGTTCCCCAGAGAAATGGTCAGGCAAGTAAGGCAAGGCTCAGAGGAGCCCAAGAAACAAATGCCATTGGTCCTTCTGTTTGCATCACAACCTCGGGATAGACCAATGCTTCAAAAAAGCAGGATAAGCAAACGTTTGCCAGCGTTCTATAGCCCAGATCTCAAACTGAATACAATCGCTTCAAAAGCCTCCTCTAAATCCTGGAGAGCTGCGAAAGTGACTACAAGTTATTTCTAGACTCCTAGACTAAAGTTTCCATTGTAAAATTTAGTGACCTTAATCTCAAACCCGGTGCCTGTACCTTTTCAGATTACGGCTTCCTAAGAGCCCTTGCTGTTTCATGCACGTAAGCAGGTGCCCAAAGTGGAGACTTGCTCTTGCCCAGTCTGGAATACGCCTCCCCGTTACTTCCTCAGACACCAGCACAAAGATGCCGAGGGACGTGGGGCGTTGGCAAGGTGCAGAGGAGAGAAGGGGCCTCCTGGGAGTTTCACCACGAGTCTGGAGGTCTCAAAGTAATAATATTTTTTCATTTCTGTCTCCACAATTACGCTGGAAGCTTTTGCAGGGCTCTTCAAGGCCTCCTTGCTCTTTGATTGCCTCTGCCAGCTCCAGCCGCCCCACATGGCAGAGCTGCCTGCAGAGCAGCCCGCGGTTGCCATGGAGACAGTGCCAGCAAGGAAGAGGAAGAGGGAGGGTGCAGCAGATGCCAAGTGGAGCAGGGGGACTAACGTAACTGCAGCACCACCACTCCGGAGGCCTGGGGGAGGGACGAGTCAGCTGGCAGGGTGGGGAAGGACAGGGCAGCAGGGCAGCGGGACAAAGTGGGAGAAGGAGGAGACGCATCTAAAATCGCCAAGGATCCCTAGGTAGGATGCCCTGTTCTACCAAAATGAAACAAAAATCAGAGCTCCAATTTTTTTTCAAAATCTACCTACACACATGCGTGTGCAATATATGCTTATGCTTGTGAATGTCTGTGCATGTGTGTACATACACCTGTGCACGTGTGCATGCATATATATATGTATGTATATGTAGGTACACGTGTGTATGTATGTATACATAGGTACACATGTACAAATAAATGTATACAGGAAAAGGTCGATCCGTCTTCTCTTAACAACGTGGAACAATGATTCTTAAAAAATTAAGATGGCTTTAGGACATGCTACCACTTTATTTGAGCACATGACCATCATATTAATTCCCAACCATGAGGCACAGCCTATTCTATGCCATTAATGAGACTTTGACATTCATTTTATTCTTACTTTTACACAAGAATCGGAAGTTCTATTTTATATACAAGAATTCTCAAGCAAGGTTTGCTTTGTGAATAAGAAAACTACAGGCCCACAAAGGGCAATTTCTAAATCTATATAATATCTAAGCCAACCAACTCTCAAAGATTCTGCAATATTTTAATGGTGAGTTAGGGCTATTCACCTATATACGAACATTTTTTGTTGCTGCTGTTGTTGTTAGGTACTGTCAAGTCGTTATCTGACTTATAGCGACCCTACATAAACAGGGGGAACACTACTGTTAGTGCTTCTCTGCTGTTCATAAGGTTTTCAATGGGGATTGATTTTGGGGAGTGGGTTGCCAGGGTCCGTCTCCTAAGCCTACAGCACCTGGTGTTCCCAGGTGGTCTCCCATCCAAGGACTACCCAGGCCCGACCCTGCTTAGCTTCCGAGATCTGATGGGATTGGGTGCCACAGGGCTATGGCTGCCGGCAGCATTCTCTGTACTCTGGGCTTATGGTAGGACTGGACATACCTCTCCCTTTAAACTTAGGCATGGCTACATAGCCTTTTCTGCTTGATGAAATATGACAGAATGATATGTGACTCAATTTTCTACCTCCTTTCCCTCTTTCAAGGGGCTGGGATTTACCTCAGTTGGTAGAGCGCTGCACTGCAGTCTCTGAGGTCCTGAGTTCGATTTCCAGCACCTCAAAAATGGGAGAAGGACCTGGCAATCCACTCCCAAGGCAATCCCGAAACAGTCAGCCATTGAAAACCCTATGAGGGTCGCTATGATTCGGATACCGACTCGACGGCACCTAACAACAACAACAACAACATTCCCTCTTTCAAAGGTGATGGAAGACTGTGCTGAGGTGGCAGATCCACTGGCTGGTCTCCCACAGTGACTACTATTGTCCAATTCTTCATTCCTACTTCCTGGCAATCTATGATGAAAGTGTACCAACTTTTACCCTTTCAGTTGCTGAAATTAGGGACTGTTTATTAAAGCAGCATAACTTAGCTTAGCCTAATTAACACAACATCTCCTTGCTCAGTTATAAATATTTTAATTAAGACATTATGTTTATTTCTATTAGAAGCCCAGAGAATTATGACAAATTCTCTCTTCAAAGAGTGCCAAATTCACTCATCATTAATATAGAAAACAATATCTGAAGTATTCCTTAGTAAGTGGGAAGCAAATTACTGGAAGAGTTCACTTTACACTAAGGGTAAAACTGGAAAGCTCAGAAGAAGAAAGTAGCAATTAAAGTAGGGAGGCCCATGACATGCAAAAAAGACTCAACAACTATTATCATTCCCAGTGTTAGCAGTAGTGGAAGGAAAGGAATCTCATTATATCAAAGAGACTCTGCATGGATAGGTCAAATTGAATCTGATTTCAGAAAAAAAAAATACCATTTTTTTAATGTAAAAACTATTTAGGACATACACTGAGGGAAAAATCTATTATTTTTTGTTTATAAAGTCACAATTTGTTGTTTAAAAGTCTAATTTTTACTCAAATTACAGAATTCCTGCATTTTTGTTTGCTAAATCTAGTTACAGAATTCCTACATTTTCATTTGCTAAATCTAGCAACTATAACAATGAGCACATCCTAAGGATTGAACAGGTTATCTATAAAGTCTGATGAGGCAGCATGTAAAGTTTGTCTTCAAATATCAGAAAACTGATTCAAAAAAAATTAAAGTAATTCCATTTTTTGGTCTTGTGAATGCAAGGAAGAGAATCCTAATCACTTATTAAAATAATAAAAAATGATTAAAATATCCTTTGCTTCTATGAAAACCTTACTCTAAAAATATTTTAACAGAAAGCTTTCCATTTTTTGAGTTATCCATTTCATATGATTCTAAGCAATCATCAGTTTATGCAAAATTTTTATTGTTTTTGGAGGTTTTTTTAGTATTCTCCCTCCTTTACCTCAGCCAAAAATCTATGACATACTGATAAAAAAATTCTGCTGCTTCACTATTTAATAACAAAACAATGTGAACAACAAGTATAAAATATTAGGACACAGTCAAAGACTATCAAAATAAAACAAAATGGCTTGATCTTTACTTAGGTCTTTAAAACTTTCAACAGAAAATTTAAAAACTTATAGTAGTAAAAATCATATTTAATAAATAACAACCTTTATCTGTGCCTATTTAGTATGGCACATCTGTTACAATAAATGAAGCAGCTGTTGTTATTAGGTGCCATCGAGTAGGTATCCGACTCATAGCAACCCTACGTACAACAGGCGAGACGCTTTGTCAGTGCTTCTCTGCTATTCATAGGGTTTTCAATGGCGGATTGATTTTTGGTAGTAGGTTGCCAGGTCCTTCTCCCAAAATTAATCAGCATTGACCCATTATTAACTAAAATTCATAGTTAATTCAGGCTTAACCTCTCCCTACTGTCCTTTTACTACTACAGGACCCTACTCAGGATACCACACTACATTTAGCCATCATATCTTCATGGGCTCCTCTTGCCTCTGACCATTTCTCAGACTGACTGACTTTCTTTCCTTTCTTCCTTTCTCCCTCCTTCCACCTCCCTCTCCTTTTCTTTCTCCCAGTACTGGAGGTTTCAACCCAGAGACTCATGCATGCTAAGTAAGTGCTCAACCCTGAGATGCAGCCCAGCCCTCCCCCATCTTTTATTTTTCATATTCTGATAAGGTCCTACTAAATTTTTCAGGGTGCCTCTGGCCTCAAACTCATGATCCTCCTGTGTCAGCCTCTAGAGTCCCTGGGATTCGAAGCACGTGCAACAGCCCCCAGGGACATTCCTTACTTTTGATGACCTTACCAGTTTTAAGGAGTACTTGTTGGATGTTATATAGAATGTTTTCCACATGATTAGACTGAAGTCTTGGGCCTTTGGGAGGAAGCCACAAAGGTAAAGTGCCATTTTCAGCACATTATATCAATGTTATAAAAGGAGATTTTTTTCTTTGTAATTGATGGTTACTGTGAGTTACTTACTCATATTCTTGAACACTAATTTATATTCTCATGCCCCCAATTTAGTAAAGTCCTTCCTCGGTATCCATAGGATCCTGGTTCCAGGACCTGGCATGGTACTTGCGTGCTCAGACCCTTATGTAAAATGGTGTAGTATTTGCAAATAACCTATGTATATCCTCTCATATACTTAATCTCTAGATCACTGATAACATCTGATACAATGCAAATACCATGTAAGCATTCATTATATGGTATTGTTCAAGGAATAGTAACAAGAAAAACTGTCCATGCGCATTCAGTATAGGTACACTATTTTTGATTTTCAGTTTGGTTGTTGGTCGAATCCAGGAATGCAGAACTTTAATGGCAATGCCAATAAACCCAATGTGAAGTACACATTTGGACAAGACTCATTTTATTAATTCTAACTATATGAATTCTAACTTCATTCGGAGGGATCATATGACATTTTAAAGTGCAAAAAAAAAAAACAAATGAAATTCAGAAAATAATCTCATAAAAATATTAGTATAGTACACTGGTCTTTTAAATAAATCCTCTGTAGATTAAAGGCCAAAGGTACAACCATACAGCTGGGCTAAACAAACAAGGGAAGTAGTTGAAGACAAGAACAACTGCCTACAGCAAGGTGAGCCCATACCTGACAACCCAGGGCCAAGCACAGCAGCCCAGAGCACCTCAAGCTGCCCGGAGACTTCAGTTTATTCTTTCCAGCCATGCCAACCTTAATCCAATCAGTGCTTTCCCACATGACCTGGGATTTGGCACGTCTCCCTTCGTATATGAAAACACAAGAGAATTCAAATCTCTTACTTGTTAAGCCACCAAATGGAGAATGCCAGGGGCTGAAAAAAATCTTAAGCACTATTTTTAAATTATTAATTAGTTCCTCAACGAGAGAAAATGAAAGTCATTAGATTGAAAGTGTCATTTCTGTAAATCAAAGAGGGTTGTATATCAGGGATTTCCCTTGGTCTGACCTAATATTCTCAACAGCAACATGGTGATGTCATCCTGGATGTGTATTTCTCAAATTCCAGAATGACTCTTAAATAGAAACCTCTTCCAGGTGCCAGCAACCCATAGAAAACAATCAGGTGAGGGTTTCTTCTCCCTCTTTCTGCAACACTCCATGACAAAAGGTGAAATAATTAGCACACAGACCATCAACTTTGCAGATGAAAATGGTGGGAAGGGGCCACTATGCCACTTTCCACCAAGCTCTGACGTAACCAGCATCTGCTCACAAAAACCAATGACTTATGCTCAGTTACAAATCCCCAAACTACCCCTTAAGACAAAACAGAGTCAGTGATTTTAGGACAGAGGATTCTAAACCTAAAGATGTACAAATATGTACCCAATGCAATTCTCCAAGAAGAAAACAATTTATTGAGTGGAGAGCCACAAATTAAACATCAAAGGAAACCACCTTAAGTATCCTGGTTAGGCAAAAGGAACCTCCCCAATCTAATAACATTTGATAACAAAGCATTTTCAATGTGCAAGTTTTAGACTTCAAAGACAAGAGACCCAAGGCACAGTTAACTTAAGTAAATGTGAGTCTGTGGTAGCAAAGTGCAAACAAGGCATTTTGAAGTTTATAAAAGCAAATACTTCATTTGTATTAATATTAACTGAGTTATAGACATTTCCTATAAGGGATGATATAAAACATAAACATGAAATTACTAAAATTCTACTTTGTAAGTCACAAAAGTAGGTTCTAACATTTTATTATGTTGTAGGTTATAAAAACAACCTCAATATCCCAAACACATTAGTATTTATTCTTTATAAAACACATCACCACCATTTTCAACATTTCAATCAGGCTCTTACCTCACAATTAGCATTTGGATAATTCTGTAGTACTTTAAAATAATTTTCTTTTCTTTCAATTGACAACAAATATGTACCCAATGCAATTCTCCAAGAAGAAAACAATTTATTGAGTGGAGAGCCACAAATCACAGACAGTATCTTCAATTTAAATAAAATAGTAAAAATACATTCACTTTAAGAAAATAAATCTACTCTTGATAATTATATGTTAATCACCCCCAATTTTGCTATAATCCATCCATACTTTCTCTTAAGTGAATGTCTTGAAAAAACAACCTGAAAGTTCTCAACTAAATCAGCATTCCCTGTGGTTCACAGTCCACTACTTTTCTTTGAGATGATGGCTATTATTCCATGAAAATACAAACTTGGCATAATTCTATTTTTTGGTTCTAAAAGTATGCTTAATATCCTGTAGCAAAATACTTGGCATATTTGTATTCCATTTACTGTGAGAGAATCTGCCTTTGAAAACCCACCCACTATATTTATGGATGCCAGGAAGTACATGTCATGCTTCTACCCTTAATAGGCAAACCCATTCTATTAGATCTGCACATGGAAACTCAGGCAGCACTTGATAATTAATCATCTTATTGAGTCACATCCATTCAATGACAGATTATTTGTCTTCTACCTTGTCTTCTCATTTTGACATCTATCTATCCTATGATTCCATGGATTCAGTGATGACCATATACTAAAGATGTGTCCTCTATATGTAGGTATACCCCTAGAAGCCAGGCATGCATTCATGCTCGTGAGCTCCTGTTCATACTGTATCAGTGTATGATCCATTTTATAGCCATTTTAATGATCATCCCGCAAGGAAATTCCACTCTACTGGAGAGACATATGAAAACAACCCTGTAAGCCAACAAAAAAATGGCTTCTAGTTCACATCCATGTGTGAAGGAGATAAAGTAGGGCATTTTTTAGGAGAGAAACATCTACTTCATCAGGGTGTTCAAAAAATACAGAAAGACAGCCAAAGTAACTAGAGCTTAATGAATGAGGGAAACAGGGAAAGGAAAGGAGATAAAAATGGAAGGGGTAGGACCTTTTTCTGGTTGTCACTGTTAGGGTCATAAGCAAAGGCAAGACTTAAGTGGATTACAACATCCTTCTGGTACTGTGGGAATGACAAGCTGTGGGTAGGCAGCATGGAGGCAGGTGGCTCTTCTTCCAGTAGACTGTAGCAGAAAATCCAGGTGAGAGATAAATCAAGTATTTTGGACAAGTATTTTAAGAGTGACAGTAAGGAGGAGTGGGAAGTTCACCCAAGATGAGAGCAGTCACACAATTTTGAAAAATACATGTTAAAATAACTTTGAAGTGTCATATCATAATCATAAACATAAATGTGTATCTGATGCTCTATATATCATGATGGTCTGTGTCATCTTCTATATTTTGTAATCAAAGTAAAATACTTAAAGTGAACTAAAAATAATATAAAATCACTCAAAGGATGAGACACTTTCCCCATTGGAACTTTTCATTCATTCAGGCAATAATTCAATACCAAAGTCTCAAAACCTGCCACAGTGAATGGTCTTCCCTGGCCTTGGGGACCACACTGGTTTTGTTCTATGATCTATATGTCTCTCTTGTCCAGATTCATTTGATGAAGCCCTAAGTTCTGACAAGATGGTATGTGGAGATGGGGATCTCTAGGAGATAATTAAGAGTAGATTAGGTCATGAGGGTGGGGCATTATAATGGAATTGTTGTTGTTGCTAGGTGCCTTCATGTCAGTATACAACTCACATCAATCCTATATACAATAGGCCAAGTGCTACTGTCAGTGCTTCTCTGATATTCATAGGATTTTCAATGGCAGATTGATTTCTGGAAGTGGGTTGCCGGGTCCTTCTCCCACGCCTACAGTATCAGGTGTTCCCTGGCCATCTCCCATCCAAGGACTAACCAGGCCCAACCCTGCTTAGCTTCCAAGATGTGATGGGATCAGACACCACAGTGCTATGGCTGCAGGCAAATATAATGGAATTAGTGACCTTATAAAATGAAGGATAGTGAGAAATCCATAAAAGGCCATGTGAGGATATAGCTGGAAGCAGTCATCTTGGAGCCAGGAAGAAAGGGAGATTTTACCAGGAAATGAATCTGCTGACAATTTGATGGTAGACTTTCAAGCCTCCAGAACTGTGAGAAATCACTCTCTGTTGTCTAAGGCACCCATTCTGCAGTATTTTGTTATGACAACCCGAGATGCCTGTGCTGCCTGAGTCTCTTAACAGTGTTTTGATTAGGTGAAGTCCCACCAAATCCAGGTAGATTATCACAACCCAAATGCCTTTGGGCATGTTTTCCCTGACTACTAGGATTTAGGGATATATGGTACATCCTTGGGTCTGGATCAAGGGAATATTATGCCATTCCATATGGTGGTCCATCCCCTTGTCAGTGCTATAGAGCAGTCTACAGACCTGGCATCAAGATGTTCTACAAACCTCAGGTGAGCCTTGAAGAGCTTCATAAATTCCTTTTGACATTGTGATATTCTTCATATCACTTATCTGCATACTGCAACCCTTGAAATCTTACATTCTACTTATATTTTTTAAACTGCGATGGATATGCAGCTTCACTTTATGATATGATGATGGCAAAGTTTTCCACAAGCCAACAGTATCACTGCAAATGTAGAGTGGTCCATGCATACCTGGGTGATTAGCTGCCCTGAGTGCTCTTCTCAGTGCCTCACAATGAACACAGAAGCAGCCCTGCCTTTTGTCGAAGGACCATTGGTATGGGTCTTCAAAGATATGTCAGCAATAAACATGTAGGTCACAATATTCTACATATATGAAAACTATTCAGCAGAAAAACTGAAATAACTCTTGCAGTACATGAGCATCTAGTTGATATAAATTATGGACATACAATTTTAACATTAGTTATTGTTGTTAGGTGCCGTCGTGTCCGACTCATAGCGACCCTCATAGGGTTTTCAATGGCTGATTGTGTCGGGATTGCCTCAGGAGTGGATTGTCACATCCTTCTCCCAATTCAACATAAGTAAACTACAGGAAGTAAGAAATTTAAATATTTCTTTCCTAATCCACAAAGCAATGCATTTGAAATACTAAGAAGCAGGAAAGGCAGTGAGTAGCAAGCACAGTTGTTCAAGCATAAAGCATACTGTGAGAATCTGTGAAAGCAACGCTCAGTGTTAGATAGCATCTTCTTGGGCAAGAGCTAAAAAATTCATAGCATCACCAAACTCTGGCCTGTCCTATCTCAATTTGGTAAAATGATAATAACTGGAAGGAACTGTATTGTTCCAAGGGTATTCTGAGAAACAGTGAACACAACAAAATCTGTGGGTCAAAAAGTCTGTTATGTTGCTTTTAAAATGTTTATGCTCAACTTTGAGTGATAAATATGAGAAAGCACTCAAAAAGACTAACACCCTATAAAATCCAAAAGAACAACTTTGCTTGAATTTCCTCCTATACCACATGCAACTCAATTCAGCACTTGCTCAGACCCTGTCACCTGTGTACCTTCTTGCAGCTCCACATCACCTGCCACTCTGCAGGTATAACCAAGCTGTTATAAGATGCAATTTGTCAAGCCACAAGGAAAACACATACACTCATCTGATTATACGTGTAAGCATAAAGTATTTATGGTTAATACTCGCAACAATTAATGTATTTCAAGAGAACGTGAACGTAAAGAAAGGGAAGGGTGTCAGAAATCTGATAGAAAATAGGATCGTACAGCTATTTGAATTTAAAATTTTTGTAAAGGAGAGAAGTAGCTATCCTTCAACCAGAAGAATGGGCTAACCTGTTCTGAGGGGCACAGACTAGCGGACTTTGACTCCACACCGAGAGCAAGCTATTTGCCACTCTTAATAATTTCTTGCTTTTTTAACACATATATTCTGTCTGCTTTGTTAAGTGATAAATCAGTGACCCATCAAGCAACTCATTATAAAACAAAGTTTGGGTTGCCAAACATAGATTAAGCCACTTTCTCCTTTCCATTTCTGGAAATTCCTGCAGTTTTTACCAGCTTCTCCCTTGCCAGGACTGGAAGAGTGCTGCTCTGAGCTCTTTGAGGCCCTGGGATCAATTCCCAGCATGGCATAAAATGGGAAAAGGACCTAGCAGTCAACTCCAGTAACAATCAGCCATCAAAAACCCTACAAATAGCAGAGAAACACTGACATAGTGCTGGGCATAGCACAGTGTCAGGGACTGTTTCCTTCTGTCATCCATAGGATCGCTACGGGCTGGACCCAACTAGATGACACCTAACAACAACAATAACAATCACATTTGTTTACCAAGCCCAAGCCCCTAACTCAGAGCTCACCAGAACCTACCAAGTCACATGTGTCCATACTAAAAATTGGCAGGAGAAAGATATCTCCTGAGTCTCTATTACCCTGGCCATCCTCTTGCTCCTTTCCTCTCATCTTCTGCTTCTTTCTTAGGCCCACAAGTACAAACTAAGAGTGTCCTGCGAATAATCTCAACACTTACATAGGAAGGTTGTGGTCATTAAAAAACTTGTCCCACAACCTCCCCTGAACTGCAGAAAGAAGCCTTTAGATTTATAAGGGAAAGGGAGCTAATCTGAAATCCTGTAAACAGCAGGCAAAACCACAATTAGCACATCCCCTCCAATAATTAAAATCGTGCTATTCACTAACTAGCACACTCAATGGGGAATGTTAGTTTCCCTTCTTTACTTCCTTCAAAAGTTTGGAGGACATGGAACAAATTAATTTTTTGTAACGTACACAAGATTTCTTCCTATTGCAGGCTACAGTTGAAATGATAAGAATTCTCTGCAATTTTATTCAAAGTATTTAAGGAAGTATGCAAAAAAAATGGAAGCCAACCATGGTTCACACTTCTAAAACTGTTCTGATAAAGTCTCATAGGCGCCAGACTCGGCAGCCCACCAGGAGAGAAAATAATAATTCTAGAGACAGCTCTACAGACCTCTCTCTTAAGGAGCAATAGGGCTCCACTCTGCTCACTGCTTGAAGCAGCAAATATCTGTGCAAGAAGAAAAAAATAAGTCAAAATTTCTTGAGCCAATTTGGTACAACTTATAATTTTTGCAGTGGTATAAACAAAGAGCAAGAATGAATTCCATTGATTGTAAAGGAGAGTTCTTCCTTTTGGCATTACCCAATGCAATGCAGCAGTATTTCTACAACTATTAGGAAAGTGGGTACTTTCCAACAATATTATTAATGGAGCTCACAGTCTTATTTTTACAGGCAAGAAAATACTTCCAATTCATAAGGACACAAACAAGCCAACCTTACCCTATACTGAAGTACATCAAAAGCTCTAATCCATATATTTTACACTTGTATTTTTTTACTTCAAATTTTATTATGATTATGCTCCTCATAGCATTTTCACATGAATCATCATATCACAGTCACACAAACGCTGTGAGTTTTATCCCAATGAGCAAATGACAAAATAGGCACAGATGCAAGGTCAAAAGAAAAAGCAAATGCCAGCACCAAGTAGCTGTCAAACTCCTAATCCAATGTTCTTCCACAGTGTCCCAGTGCTCAGGACCTAAAATAAACCCAAAGCAATCAAAAAACACCTTGGTTTGTGAACCATTCTTGACAATAAAAACAAAATTGTACACACAGCCCCAAAGGATCAACTGCATGCTATGGGGGCTAATTACTATCCTAAGATTTGGACGGGCTGGGATTTAGCTCAGTTGGTAGAGTGCTACGCTGCAGTCTCTGAGGTCCCGAGTTCAATTCCCAGCACCACAAAAATGGGAGAAGGATCTGGCAATCCACTCCCAAGGCAATCCTGGAAACAGTCAGCCGTTGAAAACCCTATGGGGGTCGCTATGAGTCAGATACCAACTAGACGGCACCTAACAACAACAACAAGATTTGGACATCAATGATAAAAAAAAGAAAGAAAGAAAAGATTACCATTTGTGTTGGTGCTGGGGAAAGCACATCCCTGTATAACCATAGAGAGAGGTTGTTGTTGTTAGGTGCTGTCGAGTCGGTATCCGACTCATAGCGACCCTCTGTACAACAGGGGAAATGCTATTGTCACTGCTTCTCTGCTGTTCATAGGGTTTTCAATGGCAGATTGATTTTTGGGAGGGGGTTGCCAGGTCCT
Source organism: Pedetes capensis (assembly GCA_007922755.1). Classification (NCBI taxonomy): domain Eukaryota; kingdom Metazoa; phylum Chordata; class Mammalia; order Rodentia; family Pedetidae; genus Pedetes; species Pedetes capensis. Next base: position 41,631 of record VMDO01012656.1, on the reverse strand, counting down.
TCTCCCAAACACCCCCCATAGGGCATGAAGATATGGAAAAATCATATATCTTCCTAAGATTGGTGTCTTAACCTTCTCTTCCCAAAGAACCTGGACCTGAGAGGTAGGGAAACACTGAATAACACACAGTGAGATGCCTGGACCATGCAGGAGGAGTATGGTACACTTGTGAACCCAACTGCCTCAAACACCTGCCCTTTCCATACAGAGGTCCCTGCTTCTGTGCCAGTGCCTAATGATGATGCCTCATGTGGGAAAAGCAAAGGCCAGAACTATTGAAAAATGGTCTAGCATCATCATTATTCCACAGTAGAAATAGCTAATGTGTGTGAGGTCTCTTTATTAAGACACTGAGTACTCTGCTATATGTGTGAAGTACACAGTCTCTTAATTTACCCTCAATACAATCCAAATACCCAGGAATTCAAAAATGACACTCAGTAGAAACCCCTTCCCTTACTTAAAAAATAGTAAATTTGGGATATGAACTCAGTTGAGGTCCAAATTTTAGCTATCCTCTCAACTATCTGTGATATTTAAAATCAAAACACATAATATCAGTGAGCAATTAAAAAATGTTTCCTTAAAGAAGGACTCCTTCAGTAAAAGTGGATAACCTTTAAGATTTAGACCTTTCTCTCCAAATAAGAATTAATATAATGAGGTATACATTGACAAATTGGTGACGTAACTACCAGAGACCAGTAGTATAAATCCATAAAAAGAGGAAAATAGATCAAAAGAGAAATGTTCATAACATATGAAAAGACAAGTCACAAAAGAATCAAAAGTGCTGACAGACTAATGAAATCTTTATCCTTGTTGTTGTCAGGTGTTGTTGAGTCAGGTCCAAATTATAGCGACCCTATGTACAATAGAATGAAATACTCCCTACACTGTGTCATGCAAGGCACTATTGTCAGTCCTTCTCTGCTATTTATAGGGTTTTCAATGGTGGATGGTTTCAGGAGTGGGTGCGCAGGTCCTTCTCCCTAGCCTGTATCACCTGGTCTTCCAGCAGCCTCCCATCCAAGGACTAACAAAGCTGACCCTGCTTAGCTTCCGATATCAGGCAGGATCAGATATATTTAAAAAGAAACAAACTATAAAACTAAACCACAGTAAATAAGAAACAAGAAAATTGAAATATGTGTGTGTGTGTGTGTGTGTGTGTGTGTGTGTGTAGTTGTTGTTGTTGTTGTTGTTGTTAGGTGCCACTGAGTCGAGTCTGACTCATTGCAACCCTCATAGAGTTTTCAATGGCTGACTGTTTCGGGATTGCCTTGGGAGTGGGTTGCCATGTCCTTCTCCCATTTTGCAGTGCTGGGAATCAAACTCGGGACCTCAGAAACTACAGAGTGGCACTTTACCAACTGAGCTAAATCCCAGCCCATATATACATATATATGGAGAAGGACTCAGCAACCCACTCCCCAAAATCAATCCACCATTGAAAACCCTATGAACAGCAGAGAAGCACTGACAATAGTGTTTCACCTGTTGTATGTAGGGTTGCTATGAGTAGGACACCAACTCGACAGCACCTAACAACAACAACAACAAATATATAACATTATAATACCCAGTATTGTCAAAATCATGGTGAAAATGTCTCATTTGATATCATGCTGAAATATAAATTATATTCTGGAGAGCACTTTGATGTGCATTAACAATCTTAAAAAATATGCACTACTGGGCAGGGCACAGTGGCACACACCTATAATCCCAGTGGCTCAGGAGGCAGAGGCAGGAGGATCACAAGTTTGAGACCAGAGGCAGTTTGCGTAACTTAGTGAGACCCTGTCTCAAAAAGTAAAAAAAAAAAAAGGCTAGGAGAGCAGCTCAGTGGTCCAGCACTTGTAAAGCATGCAGGCACGAGGCCCTGGGTTCAATCCCCAGTACCCCTATAAAAAAAAATATGCACTACTAGGAAGTGATCAAGAGTAAACAGTCTGATGAAAAGTATTTAGTTATCTGGACTGTAATCACAGCATTATATATACGGCCAAAAAAGTGAAAAGACCATCAATCTCCAAAAGTACAGCATTAAGTAAATGATGTTACATAATGGTATGGGAAACAGACTAAAAACTAAAACCTGCCTTATACAAATGTTAAAACAGAACAATACAGAATATGAGCAGTCTTCTTCTAAATTAAAAAAAGTATATGGTTTATCACTTCTGTTAAAATTAGGGGCATTTCTGGGGCATGAACTTTAAATTTCTTTTTATAATTTCTACATATTCAAATTTCTTAATGAATAGGCATTATTTTTAAAAACAAAAAGCAATAAAACATTATTTGAAAATGAGAAATATTACACTAATGTGCTTTTGGGAGAAGGACGTGGGAATCCACTCTCAAAGCAACCCTGAAACAATCAGCCAATGGAAACCTTATGAGTGTTGCTATAAGTCAGACCCAACTGAATAGCATCTGACAATAACACAACAACCATGTGCTTTAATGTTCTCAAATAGACACCAACTTACTAATCCTACTTACTACATCTCAAATTTAAATAAAATATAAAAAAATATAAGCATGGCTGATTAGAATATGTGTAATAATACACTCCGTAAGAATGAACCTTGTTAATTTTAAGTCATGGAATTTATCCAGATTAACAGAATTTATCCCAAAGCAAATATACATTATTCCTTTCAAAAATTTAAAGGACTGATTTTTTTCCTGTTTAGTTACATTACATATATTAAACAATGATATATTTAGTGGGAAATACTACATAAGAATAAAACACTTGAAACTCTGCCATAAACACTGTATTCTTGCATTTGTGTAAGGGTGGGTATATGTGCTGGGTATTATATTCAGTATAGCTTTTTGCCTTAATTTTCTTTTTGCCTTAAGTGTTCATGAATATTTTTCAAGTAATTAACTATTTCTTGAAAAATGTAATTCATAGTTATGCATTTCTTTACTTATAAGTGGCATAAGCTATTCATGCATCTACTATGGATTTTACAATATCACTCTCTTTTAAACCAACTTAAACCACATTGTTCCACAAACACACTACCTGCTCCTGCCTTCCATCATATCTGCCATGTCCTAGGTAAATGTGGCATAATCTATATGGCACTGAAGACTTTTAACATTTCCTCATTTGCCATTCTGTGCAACCTCTTCCTCCTCTCCCAGTCTCCCCATTACTAAAGAATCACACTGTGTACCAGTGAGGACTGTGTTAAAAACAGAAGGCTGAACTGTGGCTCTTTTATATTTGGACAACTTGTTTTGTTGCCAAGGAAGTTTCTCTTTCTGGAAGTTAAATTATTCTAAAGGTAATGCCTACTGTTACTCTAATATTTGAAAGACCAAATGAAATATTTGATAGTGAAAAATAAAATTTATTTTAAGAAATGGGCATTGAGTAGTCATGCTTAGAGTCAAATAAAACATCGTATCTGTTTAGAAATGCAAATTTTTCAGTTCTTAACTGTGCCCATGATTGCTCCTATTACTGCTGAAGCATTAAACACCAGCCAAACTCTAATTATCTACACTGAGGTAGAATATGCTATGGATAATAGCTGCCCTAGATCATCATTTATATGTAGTTTAGGAAGTCATATTTGACAATGTCCTTTTATGTTCAATTCTCACCACTTACAAGGCCATCCAATTATTGGCAGTTAAAAACTAACATGGGGAGTAAGGAAGAAACACTAAGAGTGAGTAATTTTAAAGTTAGCTATACATAAATCAGTTGAATTTCATGAATCATCCTTATTATAAAACAGCCAGGGCATTAGACACTCCCTTGATAATTCCCGATATAGTGTCAAAATAGCATGAAATATTTAAAGGATTCAACTACTAAGAGAAGTACTGTGAAAGCTACTATATCTAGAATTCTATTAACCAGAATTCTTTATAAAGTATGCCAATGGGGAACACTTCTTCCCTTCTTCTGATATTTCCTTCCAGGTGAAGGGAACTTAATTCATGAAACACTCCTAGTATCCTTCTAACCCTTCACTTTCCCTGCCTCTGAAGAATAACACAGCAGCTTGCCTGGCTTCTTCCTTCCTCCTCTGCAGATTTCCTTGCCTGCAGAGAACAAGGCTGAGCTCAACAGCTCAGAGGCAGCCCCACCTCTGTGGGAGGGAGCATGGAAGGAAGGCCAAGGACCTGGCATGTCATTCAGCGGTCACACCAAGCTATGTCTAATCGCCAGTGGCGATGCCTTTATTTTTTCCTTCCAATTTCCCAACTTGCTCAGAATCTGGAGGTGTGACTGGGGGTTGATGTTTATTTGGTTTCTTAAAGATATCATCAATCCACATTGATGCACATTTTATGATTTTTAAAATAAATATGTACATTTCTGCGGCTTATGTTGTTGCACATTTAAAATGAGAACAGATACTAAAATAAACACTACAGATTATGATGATGTTGTTGTTTTGTTGTTGTTATTAGGTGCCGTCGAATTGATATCTGACTCATAGCAACCCTCTGTACAACAGGGGAAACACTATTGTCAGTGCTTCTCTGCTGTTCATAGGGTTTTCAATGGTACATTGATTTTTGGGAGGGGTTTGCCAGGTCCTTCTCCCAAGCCTACAGCTTCTGGTGTTCTCAGGCGGTCTCCCATCCAGGTACTAACTAGGCCCAACCCTGCTTAGCTTCTGAGATCTGACGGGATCGGATGCCACAGGGCTATGGCTGCAGGCGATGTTGTTAGGTGCCATCAAGTCAGTGTCTGACTCATAGTGACCCTGTATACAACAGACAAAACACTATTGTCAGTGCTTCTCTGCTATTCATAGGGCTTTCAATGGCTGGTTGTCTTTTAGGAGTGGGTTGCTGGGTCCTTCTCCCAAGCATACAACACCTGGTGTTCCCAGGCGGTCTCCCATCCAAGTAATATCCAGGCCTGACCCTGCTTAGCTTCTGAGATCTGATGGGATCAAACACCATAGTGGTACAGCTAAAGGTGGCAAGATTATGAAGAGGCTCCAAAACCAAAAGAATGAATTATACGTAACAAGTACAAATGCATTTAAACTGTCATATAACTATCATGTATCCTTCAAATCAAACTTCTAATGATAGTTGTGATAATTACAACTATTAAATAAAAAAATCTCTAACGAGAAAATCCTAGCCCTTACCCATGAAGGATAAATGTATTTACTAATTTTGATGACAGAATCAATGTCCCCCACCATGTAATGTTATAAACTAACCACCTCCTTTAGTAGGTGGCATGTTCATATCATTCAAAACTTGTAAAAATTTTGACACTTATATTCACACCTGAACAAATATAATTGGCTCATCAGGTTACTTTGATCCAAAAAAAAAACAGAAATGCCTTTTATTGTAACATGTATTTTACTCTGGTAACATTATTAGCAATTCCCACAACAGAATATAAATTTGAATATAAACTTTTTTGACGGAACATAAATTAGTCACTTGTTACATGGGTCATATTCTATGACAAATGCTAAGATGCATCAAGAGTGACTACCCTAAAAATTATGTTGTTGAAGACACAGTTCCACATCAAGCTCCTTTGGGTTTCATGCTGTCAAAGAAGCTGGGCACTTCCCACCTAGAGGGGCCACAATGGATGAATCTTCACTGTAGAGGCGAAGGGAAGGAACCAGTGAAAGGAACCATTGACTTTCAACAAGGTACCAATGCACACACTTGGTTTTCTCGCCAAGAACTTTATTTCAATGGGGGTTGGGGGGTCCTTCTCTTTACATAATGATATTTGCTGCTCTTTTCCCTGTCAATGATAGTATTCTGGGATTGATGCTTTGTTGTGCTAAACTGAGCAGATGTTTAATATCTGACCTCCAAGTGATGCATATTAAACAGTCTATAACATTCATTGTACAACATTAATCTTTGTAGAAAATTTGATCTTAATCAGGTGACTAATACAGCACTAATAAAGAATATCAAAGATTTGTAATTTCACACTATTAGATTGAAATCTTTTTTAATAATGGTGCTAGTAGATAGAATTTACTTCTCTTTTAGCTTAACTCATATATTTCCATGCGTAAAGGAATGGTATGTTTCAGAATAGAAAATTTGGCATTTTATATGCAAATCTGCACAATAAAAAATAGTACAACAGGTTAAAGAGACAGAATATCTATGTAATAGTTTTTGTTAGAGAGGATGGTCACCTATTTAATAACATATATATGAAACTTAGTTATGTCTTAGTAAGTAGATATATATCTCTTATGTTTACATAAATGTTTACAATTTGTGAGCCACGTATCCTTGCAATTATTTACTTTATCCTCAAACAAGTATTTTGAGATACTGTCTCACTATACCCAATTTAAAGCTGAAGAAACTGAGTTAGTGTCTGAGGATCACATAAATGGACAAAGACACAAAGCTATGAGACAGACCTGGGATCTACTCAAAGCCAGGGTTCCCTCTGCAACTTCATACCCATTGGGAGAAGAATGCAAAATAGAATTATATTACTGAAATTTATTTTTCAATATTTGTCACTTCAGATCAAGAATATACTTCCAGGGGAAAAAATTAGGCTGTGACTTATACCTGTGTGTGTATTTGTATCTACATGAAATATTGGAACATATTTAAATATCTAATATATAGGAACATACTACACTAAGTTTATCACTTTGCAGATAACTTGCCAAAAGACACAGGTGAATATTTGTTCTTTTTTTTGGTGGGGAGGTACTGGGGATTGAACCCAGGGCCTCACACTTCTGTGCTTTGCAAGTACTGGACCACTGAGCTGCACACTCAATCGCCCCCCCCCCGCTTTTTTTTTTCTTTTACTTTTTGAGAGAGGGTCTCACTAAATTACACAGAATACTACCTCCAGTCTCAAACTTGCGATCTTCCTGTCTCTGCCTCCCAAGTCATTGGGATTACAGGCGTGCACCACTGCGCCTGGCTGAATATTTGTTTAAGACGTTAAACTTCTAGGAAGCATTGTTTCACTTAGTCATCATTTCCAATCTGTCAAAAACTAATTAATATAGAGTATAACTTCAATATCCTAATACAACTAAAACAATCCAACAAATCAATTAACCAAGATACAGAGCCTGAAATTATACTTAGTCATTATGTGATCAAAAGATAAGCAACTGGAGGTGTCATAACTACACACTTTTGTTATGAGTCTTAACATTTAATGGACTAAAATCACAGTATGATGAAATATTCCTACCAGTTTCCTATGTTGGAGGTGCTATTTGTGAATGTAATTGGATTCATTAAACCCAACCAGGCAGTTTATTAATCAGTAGGTTGGATTGGCAGACAATGTGATAGAAACTATCTATGACATGTTTAATATTTTATAGTAATATAAAAAGCTGCTGCATTGGCATATGAATAGATAAATTTGAGGCTAGCAACAAGTATCATCAGCTGTTCCTACTCAAATTAACTTTTCACCCACAACAGTAACATCACAAAGCAACGGAAGTACTGTGGCCCAAAAACACCTTTGGAATATGGGTGGTGAAAACCATCATGGAAGCCAATGGAAGGATTTGGCTTTTAAGTGTACTTCTGATTCATAAACTAACCAGCAACTTCAGGACCTCACCTCCGACCAAAGAATGGACTAAAAAGTAACTGGCAGTCTATGCTTTTTTCTTTTTCTCATTATCTGAATGATGATATTTGAGTTTAAATATTCCCAAGTATTTGAAATCCTTTAATAATAAAAACTATACTAGTACAAATAACAACATGAAAAACTCCCCTTCTAAAGAAGTAAAAATAACATTCACACAGAGAAACAACCACAAAAGGCTGTTTCCATCTTCTGTGTATAATAACGAAAGGGAAAAAAAAGGACAAAGACTTTTGGAAGTTAAAAATGTAACACTTTCTATTTTAGTTCAACTGGCTTATTAAAACTGGTCACATTGATCTATACAAAGTACATCTGACCTTATAAATGAATTACAATAAATCATTTCAAAGGTAATTTAATGTTTTCTTATAAAAGGACAATCTGATGAAATTGCTCTGCAAAACTCTTTAACAATTCCACATCAGTGCATACCATATAAAAGAGACTTTGATAAAGCACAACAGAAAACAGCAAATTCTATAACATTTTGGGAAAGGTAATATTATACTTGAGAATATTATAAGTTCATTTTTAATTTTAGTCCATTATAAAAGCACTATTATCCTTAGAAATTATTTTACAAAACTATAAATTGCATTTTCCAACTAATATCATTTGAATTTCATTTTTTCCCTCTCCGATGAACCATTTCACTGGGAGAAAGAATTGTCTTCTATTTTACTCTGAAAGATGTAAAGTGGATGGAAATACTGTAATTTGACAGTGCATGACTTTTATTACAAACAATGAAAACATTAGTGACATCTATAATGATTGGGTTATACAACTACACAAACATACACCAAATTAAATAACTCCTTTCCGCAAGACTATGACAATTTTATTAAAGCAACAAACTCATGTACTTATTGCAATTGCCATTCAATCAGGTGCTATCATTTTCAATCCACAATGCAGCATAAAATCCATATATATACAATACATGTAGAATTTTTTCATGCCCATTTGAGTGTAAACACAGGCACAGAGTAATACTGACTACTCCTTTAAGAATTATATTTAAGAATTATATTTAAATTATATATTAAAATTATATTTTTGAGTCTGAAACACCAGACTCAAAACGGAAAAAGAAAATGAAAAGAAAGGAGAAACAGACGTCTACTTCATCTAGTGCTTTTTTGAAATAAATTTTACATTAAAACAAAGCAAGGGGCACAATTACGTGTACATAGTACTCTTGGAAAGTTCTAGGAATGTGAATAAGGTGAAAACAGAGCAATATTGGTTAAGACTAATCACAGTGTTCAGCTAACTTCAGTGGTATTGACTCGGCTGGTCCTTCTGCAATGCTGGCTTGTTATTAGTGTAATTACACACCTCCCAAACCTCCACATCTAACTCTGAATGTTACCATCTTCATTCAATCCCTGAGACCTGGTAACCCACAGACCACGAAAGGAGACCACGTAACATTTTTCCCAGCAACATTAACAATGGATTCTGCTTGTGACAGAGAGAGGCTGAGGAAAGAGACGCCAGGCAAGTTTAAAGCATCTAGCTCCTGTGTGAGGATCCACATCCCTATCTGCCATCCTTCTCATGAACAACTAACTCCCCCAAAGCACGCGCATCCTCGCGTCTGGAATTCAACATGAGTCATCTCAAGCACTTTTACATGGGCTCTAGAAGTAGTGAGGCTCCAAAGCCGGTTACTTATGTAGGTGGATGCCCACCAGTCGAGATCTACTGAGCTGCCACCCGTGGAAGGATGCGCGACGATCGAGCTTGTGGGTACTTTCAGCACCTCCTCATTTGCACTGCAGAAAATGCCTAGCACCTTACATATTGGTCACACAGTCCCTCAAAGTGAAAGTCGATGCCTGTCAGGCCTGATACTACGCCTATGAGCTACCGCTTTCCACAGCCAGGCTATCTTGACAACATTAGGCATGCATGTTCACAGTACCTTCCAGAGCCAAAGCAAATCACATCAGTCCAAACGTGGAACCTGCAGGCACCTGCGAACCACAGCCTGCCCCTCTTCCTCTCACACCCTTCAGAATTACCCCCGTGTGTACAGCGCAACACAACTTTGGGCATTCGAGAAGTAGCTGGGTTTTTTTGTGGAAACCACACACACGCACACCCCGAAAAATCCCCAAGTCTGTCTTCCTACCACCTGGACCAAGCAGGCTGCACCTCCTTTGCAGTGACTCAGTTCTGAACGTAGTACCCCAGACCTGCTGAGCAGCAGCGGATGGAAACACAGTGCGCACCGAAGAGGAGGAAGGTCGGGGGGGAAAGGGAAAGCAGCCTAGCTTTCAGCCATTAATTACGAACTGCCCAAATATCGCATCCCATCTCCCTCACGCACAGGCACGGCTCGCCCAACCTGGGTTTCAGGCGGCGCGATCCAGAGCCTCGTTGTCTATTGTCAGGACGCAGGAGCCCCAGAAACCTGGGAATCGAGCTGCAGACGCGTCCTCCGAACCCGCTAAATATAGACCCAAGGGTCCCCGGGTCTGGGCAGCCTCGGGAGACGGGAGAGACGGCCATGGACGCGCAGGACCAAGTCTTCCCATGCCGCTCTAGCCCAACATCGTCATGACATTGAACATAAGGGCAGGAGGCTGGAGGGAGTCCTCCCCGCCCCCACCCGGTCCTCTCCCCTACATCAGGGACGTCATGCGGGCACCGGGGGTGCTCCCGCGGGTGGCGGGGAGCAGCACAGTCGGGGTTGCCCTACATTCGCGTCTCGGGGTGGCCGGGCGGCAAGGAGGGGGAGCCCGCCACGAAGCCACTCTGTCATCGCTCCAGGGGAAGCCACGCACCCCAGACCCCATGCCCGGCAGGGGTCTTCCGGGGGGACCTGGCGCCACCGCGGTGCTCACCCCCCCACACACACCAGGGGAGGCAGCGCCGCGCGGCCCGGCAGCCGGGCACCCCCGACCCAGCCCCCCACCCCATCCACACCCGCGCGCGCGCGCCGGAGCCGCCCGGTCCCCGGCCCCCGGGCCCCGCAACTCACCGAGCGGCGCGGCGCCCGGCTGCTTCCTGGCGAACATGCGCCCGCCGCCAGCGCCCGCGCTCGGCCGCTTCAGGGCGAGGTCCCGACCTTGCGCGCCCGCAGCATCGCCCGCTTTTGTTGTGTGAGCGCGGCCGCGGGGCGCGGGCGGCCGGCCGGCGGGGCGCAGGGACGAGCGCGGCGGGCGCGAGGCGGCTCCCGGCGCGGGGGCGCGGCGCCCCCTGCCCGACTCGGGCGCCTCCGCTCGGCTCGGCCGCCTGCCCGCAGCCTCCGCGGCGCCCGGCGCCCTGCGCTCCCAAGCTGCGCCCCGCGCGCCGCCCGCGCCACCTGTGCCGCCGAGGGCGAGGCTCCTCCCGCCGCGCGCGGCAGCCTCAGCCTCCACCTAAGCCTGCGCGGCCGGCTCGGGCGCCCGGCTGCGGAGGACGCGTCCGCCCCGCCGCCGAAAGCAGCCCTGGGCGCCGAGCATGCCCAGTGCCGCCCAGGCGGCGCGGCGCTTCGCGGAGCGCATTCCACTTCTGGTTTTCGCGGCAGCAGCAGCCACCGAGAGGGGAGGAGGCCGCGGGCTGGGAGCGGGCCGAGCATCCTCGGGAAGGCACGCACAGCCTGCACCGAGGTGGGAGGATGCTGGGGAGCCAGGCGAAAATGCAAAGGGACCGACCCGATCGGAGACAGGATGGGACCCCACCCCGGCCTGGAGCGTGTTTTCCAAAGGATCGGTTCTTTTCTTTCACGTGAAAGCTGCTGGCAGCTGATTTCGGTGGGGCAGATGCCAGTGTGCCATGGGGCAAGGGGAAGGGGGTTCTAGACAGCTTGGGAGTCCAGACTGCGTGCTGGTGCGTGGAAGTGGGTGCTGTGGCAGATCCTGTGGTTCTAGAGCACAGAAGTCCTGACATCTGCCGGGGTTCTCTCCAGAGCGCCCGCCCCACCTGACTCTAACGCCCAGTGTTCTGCTTACGTTCTTCACGGAGAGACTTTCTCCGGACGACAAATCGTTCTGGTTTCAAATCTGAGATGTGTGGAAACTTAATGCAACGCAGCCCCTCGCCCAGTCTGGAACTGTAAAGTCTGTGGTGGTTTCTCCTGCTCCTCTGCCTGTGCCACCTCCTCTTTCCTACTCTTCTTCAGCACTGCTGCCACTTTCTCTCCCTTCTCCTCTTCCCATTTGCCAAGCTAAAATGGAAACACCTGTCCCCACCATGCCCCACACGCAGCCTTCCTGCGTAGCCTGCGTTGCTTCATTTTCAGATGGGTTACCCACATCCCCTCATGGTTAGGCAACCCTGACTCCATCCACATTTGTTTATGCGTGTCTTGCTGAGAAATCTAGCAAGTGGCATCGCCCTAGTGAAACAAGACCCATGCCATGTGCCTGGGAGGTCCTCAGGGCCCTCACCTGTGTCCCTTTGTTTCGGGAATCTTGATGAGGCTCATTCTTACTGCATTTACAAGATATGGCCCGCATCACAGAGGCTGCCCAGGGGCCAGGACCAATGCTTCTCACAATTATCCCATACTGAGCATCCCTGACCCCGAAGATCCCACACTGTGTGAGGTTGTGACCTTCTCCACTCCACTGCTCCCCTGAGCTGGTTTCTGAGACACAGATAAGCAGGAGAGAATGCAGAAAATTGTAATAAGATGTGAGGCTTAGTGATCTCAGGAACAATGTGCTTCTGTTTTGTATTAGAAGAGATTATCCAAGAAAGTTGAGTGACATGAATATTTAATCAAGGCTATTTATACTTTGGAGTAAGTTAAAATTATAAATTCTTTACTTTTGTAAAGAAAAAAGTTTTACACAGGTGACATGGGTAAAAATAAACAGGATGAACAGGAAGGACTATTGACCGTTGCAAATGTAACTTCTGTTTCTCCTGCCTGGAAGCTGACATTCTTCTATGGACTTGGTCTCATCTGCGAATGTAGTTCTCCACTGGGGCTCCCAGTTTTACAGCTGGTTTGATGTTAAAATATCCTGGTTCCTGAGAGGGAAGATATGCAGGACCATTTCCATTTTCAGCACATGTTGAAGTGTATTTATTTTTAAAATTTTAGCTCCCAGAGAGGCAGGTCAATTTCATTGAGTACTTGGTACAAGGCAAATTAGCAGCAGCATATCCATTATGCTATGCGCGATTTTAAAAGATGCTCTTTACTTGTAGAGCATGCAACTGCGAGGCCCTGGGTTCAAACCCCAGGACTGAAAAAAAAAAAAAAAAAAAAAAGCTCTTTGTTTCCAATCTTAGCCTCCCTCAGTTTGTTGCTCCTGGTGGTTGGTGGTTTGTTTGTTTGTTTGTTCTTCTTTGTTTCTTTTAACTTAGGAAGTCAGTGGGGCTGAGGGAGGATGTTGAAGGCAGATCTATTTTTCCTTAGATTAAAATTGAGGTAGGTGCATTGATACTATCGTTAAAATGTATACCTATCTTTTATAACCATCTAGATTCAAGGTAAGAAAGCGATTTTCTAGTTCCTTTAGAGTTATTTTTGTGATGAGCAATGGATGGCAAAATTCTTATTCACTGATTATGCAGGATAGGCAGTCCCTACAGACCATGTTGGGGCGGGTGTGGGGGCCACGTAAGCAGCAGAGCCCTCATGTCCTGTGCTACTTTTATTTAATTTGGTGTGTGCCCCATGTCATCGAGACATTTATGATTTCTATTCTCATAGAATAAATTGTAACTTGAGATATTGCTAGACTCACCATTAGATCATATTGGAAAATAAAGTGAAATGATCATGTGTGACGTTCAATCCTGGAATGACTCACTGCTGCCATCTTTTGCCTCCTGCTTCTGATAGCTACTATGAAAAGGGATATTCTGAAATCTCTAATTCACCCTGAGTACAGAAAATTGTTATTTTATTATTTTCAAATTATAGGAATCAAGGCTAAAATGACAAGTCTTTACTGTGCTACTTCTGATATTGCATTCTTAGTTATGGGATACTGAAAACAGATCTAAATACTTAGCCCTGTATTCCTTCATTTCTCCAATCGCTTCAAAATTGGAAGCAAATATATTTTGTATGGGAGTTTTACATAATTTTTAGAAATAAAACAGAATGATCTAAAACATTTTTATAAATTCATATATATCGTATTTTATCATTCAGATTATCTCAGTTTTAGGAGAATGACATCCGTTGAGTCAAAGCTGTTTAAATTTAGCATTATATCTTGCTAGTGAAGTTCAAATAGGAGATAAGCCTTCTATAATGCTTACAGTGCACTACTTATTGATAAATGGAACTTTCTCAATTTGAGAAATACAACTATGTGAGCAATTATTGTTGCTGTCATGTATTTAAATAGAGATAGCGATGATCCTTCTTTAAAATTCACAGCTTAAATTTTGAGTCAAATTCTCTGGAAAGTAACCCAACACTGTCAGCATAAGGACACATGGATATATATTTAGGAGGCTGATACACACCACTGGCTATTAGTTATAAAAAGATATGGCATTTGTCACTTCAGAATGTTATTATTTTTGAAGGCTCATAAAGTGCTTAAAATTTTTATTAATCATTTTTGTTAAACTCAATGTGTGGGTCATTTCACTAATCAATTCAAAACCACACTTGGTGGAGACCGCCTTTTATTACCTCTTAAACCCATATGATGATGTCATTCATTCATTCTTTCACTCAGGAAATGTTTATTGAGCATCTATTGTGATTCAGTACTGGGCTAAATTTAGAGGATCAAAAGTGAACAATAAAGAAGACGGTGAGTTCTCTATCCTCACAGAATTTAACCATGAATTAGGATTACTGAGTGCAAGAAAGCAAGAACTGCCCCAAAGAAATAACCATAACAGCCTATGACTCAAAATATCCTTATTTCCTACTAATTGTATGTGTACTTTAGAGAGCTGAGGATTCATTTCCTGAATTCCTTTTCTTCCAACGTTTTCCAAGTTGTTTTTATCTTCTCCAGGAACTTTGTTTTCTATGCCAGAACCCAGGCAGGATGGTGAGGAAATAGGCTGAAGTCCTTGAACCTCTTGAGGCTGAAGTCCTCAAGATAAACCAGGAGCGGGCACATTTGATAAAGGCTGAGTTTCCTGGAGTTACAAGGAAGCCAGAAGACTCAGAAATCAATGAGGGATCTAATGAAGCTATCAATGATCACAATCAGGTACTAAACAGTCTGAATTCAACAGAGGCTGGTCAGATGTAGAGAAGAGCAAGCATCATTCTTCTGAAATGGGCAATGGGTCAGAGGTATAGGCGAAAGGCATGGATGAATTAATCATATATGCAGAAAGAAGATACCGGATTACAGTGTGTGAGGCTGGGCAGAAACTCTTCATCAGAAGAGGATTAAACTTTGTGTTGTGACAATACTAATCAATTTATAGGCTTCTAGTGAGTGATGGAATGTGCTTCTTATATTGGCTGACTGGAGGCCTACAGACAGGAATGGTAAGGAGGAACTGCATAAAATAACATCATGAAATGGAGAGAGCAGTTCTTATCAAGTTTCATTCTGACTTTCTAGACAAATCTGAAGTGAGAGTTGATCTTGTTGTTGTTGTTAGGTGCCATTGAGTTGGGTCTGACTCAGCGAACCCATGTACAACAAAGCAAAACACTACTAACACTGTGCCATGCCCAGCACTGTGTCTGACAGTGTTTATCTACTGTTCATAGGGTTTTCAGTGGTTGATTGTGTCAAGAGTGGGCTGCCAGGTCCCTCTCCCAAGTCTACTGCACCCAGTATTCCTAGGCAGTCCCCAGTCCGAGGATTAACGGGGCCCAACCCTGCTTAGCTTCTAAGATCACACAGGATCTGATGCCAGGGTGGTATGGCTGTAGACAGAATGGATCTGGTATAAATAATAATAATAATAATAATAATAATAATAATAATAATAATAATGTTTCAGAAAAATTTCTGCTTTTACACCAAACATCTAGGTCAATTATTCCTAAGAAAAGCATTACTATGTCCATAGGAGGTACTTTAGAAATGTACAAGAAGGTGTTTTCTGATGGTCACTAGCATTTAGTGGTTGCAAGTCACAAACAGTAAATGTTTGGGACAACTTTAGGCAAGAAAGAACTGCCTGCATCCTTCTTGCTTTTTGAAGGTCTCATCAGTCATTTGTTTTTAAGAATCTGTTCAAAAGTATCCAAGCCTATATTGCGCCCTTTTATATATCAACAAGAAGACTTTTGCATGGTTTAATACATACTGAATTTCACAGAAATGTAAATTATAGGAAATTTTAATATTAATTTTTCAGAAATAGACCAAAATTGTTCACATGTTTAAAAACTGGTAATACCTCAATAAGCAAACACTCTATATCACTGTTTTTTTTTTATAGTATTAACCTATGCCGATGCTACACACAGAGGCAAGTATCTGAGTATTTGGTTAGCTCTTCTAGCAGAATTGTAACCAAGGACTTACAAGAAGAAAATCTTATTTTAAATAAATTTCATTTTATTCTCAACATTTCTGTTAGGATATTCTGTCAATATTCAAAATCAGTTATATATGTGTGAATTTCTTTTTAGGATCCCAATGTGGGCATATGTAATGTTAGTTATGAGAGTATACCATTGATTTTTGGTAGGTTAGAAAATGAAACAACTAAATGTTTTTCTTTTAAAAAACCAATCACATATATTAAAATCATATATTCTGTGGCCCCAGGAAGGGAAGTTGGATTCATCAACAGAAGTTTGGACCCCACCATCATTTGTTTAGAATAAGATGGCTTATTAACTAATGTTAATAATTAATGGTTATTAAAAAATGTATCCCCCAAAGTCAGTCTGCATGCATAGTAAGAAAGTACAAACCCACCTTATAGACTCAGATTCAGCTTCTTTACTTAATCCTAAATATTTGTGCCTATCAACATTTGATTGTGCTGGTTTTAGAACATTAATCTTCCATTTTAATGTGTCCTCTTCTTTCTTATCTGATTTTCTGACAAAGTTCAAGCCTAATATTCACTGCTATTTGTTGTCCCAATATCTGTCCTCTGCTTCTTCCTCTCTACAGGATCTAAATTTTGTTCAGACAAGGAAGTGGTATTTCCCAGCCTCCCTAGCTCCTGTATGGAACCTGTCAGTGAGACAAGTATGAGAGTCTGATGGAGACTTCAGGGAACAGTTTGCTTCTGCAAAAGGACAAATCCCCATTTCTGGCAGTTTCTTCCTTCTTCCTGTAGTCTAAATTGCAAAATGCAGCTTGAATGTGAATTATCAGGAAGAAAGAGAGTCACAGACCAAAAAGTTCTGAACCTAACATAGAAAGAGGCTGGGAAAATGCCACTGAACCACACTGGGAATTCTTCTTGAGCTGCATCTTACAGGGAAAAACTTAGCCTGGCTAATCCAAATGGCTTTTGCCTTCTGTTAACTAAGCCAAATGCAATCATGGACACCTATGATATGCCAAAAGGGACAAAACACTAAAGAAGGAAATCAAAGAACTAAATAGGTATACCACATTCATGGAATGGAAATTTCTATATGGTTAACGTGCCGATTTTTCCCAAATCCATGTAAAATTTAATCCAATCCAACTAAGACTCCCATCACTGACTTTGTGGGTATTTCCTGACATATGATATGATATATATATATATATATATATATATATATATATATATATATATATATATATCATATATATATATCATATATATATATGCCTAGAGAGAGAGAATGATGAAGAAAATATGTTAAAATATTAATATTTCAGGAATCTGGGAAAAGAGTACATAACTGGTCTTAGAAGTTTTATAAAAAAAATCAATGAGAATATAACCCTTGATTGCATATGATTTTCATTAAATATTAACTAAAATTCCTACTTTTTGTTCTTTTCTTCTTTAGTTTATATGGTTCTATAAAATATGTAAGTTGATGAATGTATAAGCAACAGTGATTTGATAGTTGCAAAATGGATATTGCAAAAGACATATTACTCTGCACCCCACCAACATTTATTAATAAATAAAATAGATGTAAAAAGAAGTTTTCTCACACTCTGAAATCTCAAAATAAAAATATTTTTAAAGAAGAGGAAAAGAAATACTTGGTATCTGTAATCCCTCTGCCTACTATAGATGTATCACTTCAAGTAGTGTCCCAGAAATATTTTTTCTCTGAAAATTAAAACATTTTAAATGACATGAGTAGATGAATATTGTCTGAAGTCACATATCTGAGAGGATAAATCAATGACTGACGTAAGATTTTTGCTGTGCCCAACTAAAAGATGAAGTCACTTCCAAAGCTTTGCATGAGTTTGCCTCGGTGATTATTATACTATCTTCCAAAATGAGTATTTCATTTTCAGTCATTGGTGTATTTAATGTTTTCCACCCAGTCAAATGTTACTCTCAAGGTTCCATATAGTTCACATTCTAAAATCAATTTATTCATTTAATTAAAATCCCTAGAGATCCCATGTTATTATTTATAAATAAGCAAAATATTGGCTCTTGATTTGTTGTGAGAATGGAATGAATGATCAATGTATGGTAAGCAAATGGCACCATACCCGGCACATACCAAACAATTCTTATATCAAGGGTAATATGAATAATGATAAAAAGACTGTTTTGTTCTTTCAGGTTTCTTACTATATAAAAGCACACTTATCCAATTGTGCATCTTATTCAGTCATTAAGACACAGAACAGCCACCATCATGCAATGAAGTCTTTCCTTTTTTTCAAGTAAGTATAAGCTGATTTCTCCTACATACCAGTAATTATACTGTGCAGCCTAAAGATTACAGTTCACACTGAGCTCAATTTTGTAAACCAGTAGTATTTAAAGCCTTCACTGAATTTTAAGGAATTCAAAAGTGTATAAATCCAGACAATAGGGTCAAAGAGATTACTTATATTCTTCTATTTCATGATGATATATATCTTTGTATGTTTTTGCCTGTTCCATAGGATTCATCATTTTAGTTTACCTTCTGAAAATGTTATCTAGTAATCTTCATATTAGTAGAGATTTTGTCTATGAATATAGAATAGGTAGAAGGAAGTTAGATTTTGTAGTTCTTATAGCCAAATTTTGCAATTCTTGCAATATGTTTGTGTAAATATTTTGTTAAATATTGAGTAAAAGTAATAAGTTCTAATCTAAATAAAACAGAGATTCCATAAAATCATGAAAAAGTCATAATTCCACTGTTGTTGTTGTTGTTGTTGTTGTTGTTATTGTTGTTAGGTGCCGTCGAGTCGGTATCTGACTCATAGCGATCCTCATGGGGTTTTCAATGGCTGACTGTTTTGGGATTGCCTTGGGAGTGGATTGCCAGGTCCTCTCCCATTTTTGCAGTGCTGGGAATCGAACTCAGGACTTCAGAGACTGCAGCGCAGTGCTCTACCAACTGAGCTAAATCCCAGCCCATAATTCCACTACTCAGAACTAAACAGTTTTTTCTTAACTCAAGAGACAATATACAAATACTCATGATTGTATTCACTTAAAGTTTTATTCCTGTACTTTCTCATTCTATTTCTTATACTGTCCTATACTAAAGTTGCATTCTTCTTCAAGTAGCCAATTTTTTATTTAACATATTTTGGGTGTTACTATGTAATTTCTTTCATAGTAAATAAAAATTGAGTAAATATTGTTTTCTTAAATTATTTGTAAAGAAACACATCAATTATGAAATAGATCAGACTTCAATTCTAGGTAGGATGGAATAGCTTGTGGCAGCTCTGTTTCTGCTGACAATGACCAGAAATGTTGAATAAGGAGCAAAAATAAGCATGTGGCATCCCTGTAATCCCAGTGACACAGGATGCTGAGGCAGAAGGATCTTGAGTTCAAGCTGAGAGGCAGCTTGGGCAATTTAGTGAGACTCTAGCTCAAAATTAAATAAATAAATAAATAAATACGGGCTGTTGGTACAGCTCAGTGGTAGAGCACTTGACTAGTATGCATGAGGCTCTTGGTTCAAACCCAAAGTATTGGAGGAAAAAAAGGAGCAGAAACATTTCAGTAAAATATCAGAATGTTGCTGAAGTAAAATGAAACAAAGGAGCCAAGATCACAGATGGAAGGGATGTGGAGATGGAGGGCAGAGCTGCTATGATGGATCTGTTTATTTCCCTTGGGAATATTTGCCAATGTGTATTCAGTGAGAAGGACTAATTTTTTAGGCTCTACCTGCATAGACAGCCACTGTTTGAGAGAGACACTGGCAGAGATTTTGTTGTGTGCACAGGCATTCTCACTAGAAAAAATTTCTTAGGTGTGATGAACTTAAAATGCAAAGAATGGCCATATCTTCATTGGGAAGAGAAGGCACTATTTAAGGTTTTGGTTATTACCATGACTTTGGTTTGTGACATAGGGTGCTGAAAGAGGGGCAGCCATGGAACAGGAAAGCAAAAAGTTTACTTACCATCCCCTCTAGGTCACTTGGCCACATTCAAGTGGACCAAGACTCCAAAATTAGGTGGAGAATAACTGCTGGGGGGCAGGGAAGTGGAGAAACTCAGAAGTCTTTTCAGTGGTATTGAGATTTGAGTGGTTGGACCAAACCAGCATGAAGAATCTTTATGAATAAGGCACAGGTCAAGCTGAAATGTCAGAAAGGCCACCTGATAAGAGAGTTAAGGACAGAACTGTATTTCCTCCAGAGTGACACATAGAAGCTCTCATGTACAATATGACTAATTTGAAAATGAGGCTTAAAAGAAGTAATAAATGCTAAATCCCCCATGTTCATTGTCAGTTTGCAGTACTGTGGGGGTTTGCATGTTGCTGTGATGCTGAAAGCTATGCCACAGGTATTACAGAGATCAGCATGGTCACCTATACTGGACAAGTTTCAGCTGAACTTCCAGACTAAGACAGAGTAGGGAGAAGAACATGGCTAACCCACTCCTGAAACAATTAGCCATTGAAAACCCTATGAATAGCAGAAATACACAGTCAGATATAGTTCCTGGAAAATGAGCCCCCCAGATGGGAAGGTACTCAAAAAATGACTAGGGAAGGGTTGCCTCCTCAAAGTAGAGTAGACATTCTTCTCTTACTGAGAAGAATGGAGTAGAGACCCCCAGGGACCTCCATCTGCTGATGTGGCATAAGTCAACATGAGAGGAACAACTCTAAATATCCATTAATAATTGGAATGTGGGATATACATCGTATCAATCTAGGAGCATTAAAAATCATCAAAAGGGAAAGGGAATGCATAAACATCAACATTCTAGGCATCAGTGAGATAAAATAGACTGGCAAAGGCCATATTAAATCAGGTAATCAGGTGGTCTATTATGCTGGGAATGACAAATTAAAGATAAATGGGGCTGGATTCATCATCAAAAAAGACATCTCAAGATTGCTCCTGAAGTACAATGATGTTAGTGATAAAATAAGATCCAAATGCCTAGAAGGAAGGTAAGTTAATGTGACTCTTACTCAAATGTATGCACCCACCACTAAGGCTATAAATGAAACCAGAGAAGATTTTTACCAGCTTCCGCACTCTGAAGTTGATCAAACATGCAATCAGGATATACTGAAAATTACTGGTCAATAGAATACAAAAGTTGGAAACCAAGAGGGCTCAGTAGTTGGAAAATTTGACCTTGGTAACAGAAAATATGCTGGAGATTCCATGATAGAATTTTGTCAACCCAATGACTTTTTCATTGCAAATACATTTTTCACCATCACAAACAGTGACTAGAGACATGGAATTCACCAGATGGAACATATAAGAACCAAACACATTACAATTGTGGAAAGAGATAATGGAAAAGCTCAATATCAAATATCAGAATAGGACAAGGTGCTGACTTTGGATCATACCATCAACTGATCACATGCACATTCAAACTAAAACTGAAGAAAATTAGAACAAGTGCATAAGAACCAAGGAATGACCTTTATTATATCCCACCTGAGTTCAGAGAACAAATCAAGAACAGGTTTGATGTGGTAGACACTAATCACTGAAGACCAGATGAGTGTGGCATAACATCAAAGACATCCTTCATGAGGAAAGAAAAATATTGTTAAACAGACAGGAAAAAAAAAAGAAAAGACCAAATTTCATGTCAAAAGAGACTCTAGAACTGGCCCTTGAATGTTGAGCAGCTAAAGTAAAAGGCAGACATGATGGAGTTTAACTACTAAGCAGTAAATTTCAAAGGGCAGCTCAAAAAGACAAAATCAAATATTATAATGACATGTGCAAAGAATAGGAGATAGAAAAAAGTGAAGAATACACTTTTTCCTCAGACTTAAAGATTTGAAGAAAAATTCAAGCCTTGAGCAACAATAGTGAAGGATTCTACAGGGAAAATATTAAATGACATAGGAAACATCAAAAGAAGATAGAAAGAATACACACAGTTATTATACAGAAAAGAAGTGGTGGATGACCAACCATTTCAAGAGGTTGCATATGAAGAAGAACCAGTGGTATTGAAGGACGAAGGGGAAGCTTCCTTAAGAGAACTGGTGAAACACAAGGCTCCAGGAATTGATGGCATACCAACAGAGATGTTTCAATAAACAAATGTAGGACTGACGGTGCTCACTTGTTTATGCCAAAATATTTGGAAAACAGCTACCTGGCAAACTAATTGGAAGACAACTATATTGTGCCTATTCCCAAGAAAAGGGGTCCAACCGAATGTGGAAACTATCAAAAAATATCACTAATATCATGTGCAAGCAAGATTTTCCTAAAGATCATTCAAAAGTGACTGCAGGAGTATATAGACAGGGGACTGCCAGAAAATCAAGCAGGATTCAGACGAGGCTGTAGCAGAAGACATATCATGGCTGACTTGAGATGGATATTTGCCAAAAACAGAGAACAGAAGAAAGATATCCATGTTTTATTGACTATGAAAAGGCACTTGACTATGTGGATCAAAATAAATTATGGATAGCATTGCGAAAAAGGGAATAAAACAGAGTACTTAACTGTACTTACACAGAATTTGTACATGAACCTGGAGACAGTCTTTTGAACAGAACAAGGAAACAGTACTTGGTTTACAGTCAAGATGTGTGTTGGGGCTATATCCTTTCACTGTATCTCGTTAATCTCTATGCTGGGCAAATAATCCAAAAAGCTGGATCTATGAAGAATGTGCCATCATGATTGGAAGAAGATTCATTAACAACCTGCGTTATGCAAATGATACAACTGTGCTTGCAGAAAGTGAAGAGGATTTGAAACATTTGCTCATAAAGATACAAGAAGACAACCTTCAGTATTTGGATTGTGCCTCAATCTCAGCAAAACAAAAGTCCCTGCAACTGGGTCAGTATGCAGCTTTATGATAAATGGAAAAAAGACTACAAAGTCCAAAGATTTTTCTTTATTCAGGTCTAGTATGAACACTATGGAAACAGTATTCAAGAAATAAAAAAATGCATTACACTGGGAAAAACTGTTGCAAAAGACCTCTTTAAAGTGTTGACATGTAAAGATGTCACATTGAATACGAAGGTATGCCTGACTCATGCTATGGTATTTTCAGTTTCATCATACAGTTTTGAAAGCTGTATGTTGAATAGAGGAGACAGGAGAAGAATTGATGCTTTTGAATTATGGTTCTGGGAGTGAATTTTGAAAATACCATGGACTGCCAAAAGAACCAACAGATCTGTCCTAGAAGAAGTGGAACCAGAGTACTCCTTGGAAGTAAGGATGGCTATACTGTATCTTACATATTTCAGACATGTTGTCCTGAGGGACCGATCTTTGGAGGAGGACATCATATTTGGGAGAGTGCCAGGTCAATAAAAAAAAATGGAAGACTTGCTGCTAGATGGATTGACACAGTGGATGCAACAACAGGCTTAAACATAAAAATGATCCTGTGCTTGGCACAGAATTGAAGAGTGTTTTGTTCTCTTGTACATAGGGTCATTATGAGTTGGCCTCAAATTGATGGCACCTAACTACAACGAGAAATTTTAAAGGAGATAAGGATGGGGGTATAAGCCCGTAGGTCCTCTGTCTTTATGAGAAAGGAAGAGACACCAGGGTACATGTGCACAGAAGGATGACCATGGGGGACATATGTAATTGGTGACCACTGGCAAGCCAAACTGAGAGGTTTCAGAGAGACTGACCTCCCAGTGCCTTGATCTGTCAGAAGGTAAATTTCCATTGTGTAAGGCACTTAGTC
Organism: Pedetes capensis; assembly: GCA_007922755.1. NCBI lineage: Eukaryota > Metazoa > Chordata > Mammalia > Rodentia > Pedetidae > Pedetes > Pedetes capensis. Next base: position 17,841 of record VMDO01012656.1, on the reverse strand, counting down.
TGTAGCATTTTGTTATGGAATCCCTAACAAACTAATGGGGCTGGGATTTTGCTCAGTTGGTAGAGCACTGTGCTTCAGTCTCTGAGGTCCCAAGTTCAATTCCCAGCACCACAAAAATAGGAGAAGGACCTGGCAGTCCACTCCCAAGGCAATCCCGAAACAATCAGCCATTGAAAACCCCATGAGGGTCGCTATGAGTCAGATACCGACTCGATGGCACCTAACAACAACAACAACAAAAAAAAAACTAATACAAAGAGTAAAAATAAACCACAATTCAGGATTGAGGGTCAAAAGCTTCAAATATGGGGAAAAACCATCATAGACCTCTTTGAAATTGTCTAAGGTATAATCATAACAAACCACTGTGTTCCACTCGTACCTTAACTGTATCACAACATAAAACTGAACACTTTTGTTTGTAAAACTATTTAATCCAGTGCTTCTTTAAGATATTATCTGCCACTTAAAAATATAGTAAATGACCTTTGGTATGGGAAAATGGAAAATAGTCATGAATAAGAAGAAAAAGTATTCATCTTTATGAAGTTATTATTAAATCAAAGATTGGAAAGTAAATCTTGAAGGCATTTTTAAAAATTACACATAAGCAAACAATAATTGGTGAATTCATTGATTCTTCCAAAGAACTTATTGTCTTCCAAAGACCAGTAGACAATGGGGGAAAAAATCTTGAAAATGCAGTAAAATCTACCTGCTATTCTAAATTCAATGAAAGGATAATTTGGGCATGATGGCAAACTAAAAACATCCTCATGTGAAAGAAAAAAAGTAAAACTCATTGCTAGCAGTATTGTTGTGACTGAAGTGCAAAAGGAACTCGGTCAGGTTGATAGGAGATGAGAGCAAATGAAAAGTTGGAAGTTTAGGAATTGAGGCAGAGTGACAGAAATAGAAATATCTGGGTTAGCACAAAAGACTATATGTGGTCATACATATGCCACTTTTGAAGGCAAAAAATATTTGAAAGGTGTGGTCATACATACCTGTAATTCCAGTGATTTGAGAGGCAGAGGCAGGTAGATTGCAAGTTTGAGGCCAGAGGCAGCCTCATAACTTAGCAAGACCCCGACTCAAAAAACTGAAAAATGGGCTGGGAGTTCAGCTCAGTGATGGGGAAATTGCGAAGTATGTGCAAGTTCAACCCCCAAGTACTGCGAAAAGAAAAAGAAAAGGAAGTAAATTTTTTTCTGGTGTTGCTTTTGATATATATATATAGATATGACACATTTGACAATTATAACCTATAACATAAATGTCAATAGGTGGTAGGGCAAAGGGACTTATAGCATTAGAACACTACTATAACTTACCTGATGTGGTACATTATCAACTCTAGCAACCAATAATATAAGTAATACAAAGTGATGTAGCCAGATAACCAACAGACAAATTACAACGGAATATTAAAATTTTTCAAATAACCCCAAACAAGGCAAGCAAGGGGAAACAGAGGAGAACATACTGATGGTACAAATAGAAATGGAATAAAATGATAGATTGCAATCCAGCCACATTAATAGTTACATTATGAGTTAATGGTTAAAATACTTCAATTGAAAAGTAGTAACTGGGCTTGGATATACTTCAATGGACATGCACTTGCCTAACATGTGAGGACCTGGGTTTGATCCCCAGTACTGCAAGAAAAAAAAAAGATATTGATAGAGTGATTGAAAAGGAATGTCATACTACAGTTTAAATACAAAGTGTAGATATACTGAAAGTAAAGGATAGAAAAGGATCTAATACAAAAAGTAAGCAGAAGCAAGCTAGACTGTCTATATGAACATCAAATAAAATAGACTTCAGGGAGTATAGTGAGGTAGAGATATGTCAAAATGAATAAAGGACAAGTGATTAGAAAAAACTATCATTTAGTAATGTATATGCCAGATCCTCAAAGTACATGAAGATAAAATGAATAGGATTAAGTGGAAACAGATAATCCTGTATCACAATAACAGATTTTTAACTCTTACTGAGATATTAACTAGCCAAAATGCCAAGATTAATCTTCACTTCATGATATTCACACTCACCTTGAGGTAGGCTGGACCTGGCAACTTTTCATATCTGAGATTAGTTCACAAAAGACTAAAGCATCTATCTTGCTTAAATACTTTCTCTTTCAGACCCTTCTAGCTTGATCTACTGATGAAGCATGGTATAAACTGCTCAATTAAGAGATGCACATGACAAGGAGGTTAGCATCTGCTCAAGAGCCAATAAGAAACTGAAGCTCTTATTCAGACAGACCATGAGGAACTGGACTGTACCAACTACCACAAGAGCGAGCCTGGAGTGGACCAGCCAAAACTACAACACTAGGTGATGTAGCCCTGGGCAACAACATGACTAAATCCCTGATAGACCTACACTCAATAGTCCAAGCTAATCCACACCCAGGTCCCTGAACCATGGAACTGTGAGATCATCCCTGTATTAAGTCACTAAGTTTGGGAGAAATTAGTTACAAAGCAATAGATGACTAATACAAATCTTTCTAGATGAATTTTAATACAATTTTAAGTTAATTTTAAAACTAAAGTGTAAGTTTTGTTTATAATTTTAAATGATTGATTTATTTAAAAAATTAAATGTAAATTTCATTCTCAAAGCAATACAAAATCCCCAAGCCGTGATATATATTATATAAATTGAAGCTAAAGTTTAAAAAAACTTTTCTGCAAAAAAAATGTAAGCCAACCTGGTTTTGACAGTGAATTATCTTCCAAATACATAAAGAAGAAAATAATTCTGGTCTTATAAAATTTTTTTCAGCGAAAAAAGGCAGAGAGGGGTTTTATAACTTAATATATGGCACCATGTGTCAGTCAGACTTTTTTCACCGTGATAAATACCTGAGAGAACAACTTAGAAGCAGGGCAGATTTTACTGGGCTCATGGTTTCAGACCATGGTTACTTGGCTCCATTGCTGTGGGTCTGTAGTGCGGCAGAACATCATGGAAGAAGGGTGTGGTGAAGTAGAGGTGCTCACTTCATGAAAGCCAAGAGGAGGAGAGGAGGGAGTAAGGGGAAGGAGCCTGGGTTACGTATGCTCTTCAGTGACACACCCCCACTGACCAGTTACTTCCTCCAGCAAGGCCCCACCTCTTAACAGACCATTGGGCAATTAATGTCCTCATTACCCAATCACCTCTCAATAGGGAGCAACCTTCAACACATAGTCTTTTGGGGATGATACTTCATATCTAAACCCCTACAGGCCACCTTAAATTTGACTTACAAATTTAATGAGAGTGTCATAGGAAATTAATAATACAAAATTTCACCTCATAAATGTAAACACTTACCTCTTGAAGAAAATAAAGACCTTCACATTGAATTAACTGATAAAAGGTATAATACCTCATTACCAAGGGAGGTTTATCTCCAAAAGAAGAGCATTTTTTAAAACACTTAAATGTGAACTGACCCAATTCACTCCATTAACAGAATAAAAGAAATCATGATCATTTCATAGATTCACAAAAAAACTTTTATTAAATTCCAATATCCATTCATGGTGACAAAAAGAGAAAACGTTTTAGTAAATCAAAATTAGAAAGAAACTTCATCAATCTGATTAGAACTAATGGAAAAACACCCACAATTTTCACTGTGAGATTTGGAAAACATAAAATGGTGCACTATCACTACTTGAGCTTAGCGTTTTACATAAAACATGTTAGCTAGTGAAGACAATTAAAATGAATAAAAGTTACAAAAATAAAAATGATGACTAAGAATAATGGCCCCTGTAACATGACTCCTGACTCCTGTAACATGTAAATATAGTGCTTTCATGGTAAAATGGGCTTTCTGGATGAGAATAAATGTGAAGATTTTGAGATGAGGAGATTAATATATGGCTTATCCAAGTGGGTCCATATAATCTCGCGGGTCCTTTATAAGTGAAAGATGGAGCCAGGAGAGCCAATGTGAAAAGAGATTTGAAGATGCTGTGCTGTTTGCTTTGAAAATGGAAGAATTAGTCATGAGCCAAGGAATGAAGATGGCCTTTAGAAGCTGGACAGGCAAGGATGTGGGATCTTCCCTGTTGCCTCTTCCAAGGAACCTGTCTTTAGGTGTTGTTGTTGTTGTTGTTAGTTGCCATTGAGTTTGGCTCCTAGCAACCCTATGTACAGTGGAAAGAAATACTCCCCGATTCTCTTGCCAGGCACAGGATCTTATTTATGTTTAAGCCCATTATTGCAGACACTGTGTCAATTCATCTGGTGGAGAGTTTTCCTTTTTTACATTGACCTGCCACTCTCCCAAACATGATATCTTTCTCCAAGGACTGGTCCCTTCTGACTAGATGTCCAAAATATATCTTCAGGTTTTAGCCTAGTGCAAATCATTTCTGACCTCCCAATTTGAATATACTGAATACATGTTATTTGAGCCTTGTAAATTAGCAGTAACTTATAGCAATAGAAAACTAATACAGAAAGAATTGTATATGTACAAAATTGAAGCATCTGCAGTCAAATTTAATATGTGAATTTAGCAAGAATAATTGATGCAACGATTGATTCATAGTCAAGATGAACCAATTATATTTCTAAAAATGGAACAAAAAATTGGAAAATAAGACTTAAATTTCTTGAACATCATACTTTTACTAGTTATATATATTCATATATATGAATCAAAAGATTCAAAATTGTTCAAATATCAATTTTTACAAATTTATATATTCAGTGCAAAACCAATAAAAAATATTGGATTTAAAAAATGGCATATTGATTCTATCATTTTGATGGGGGTGAAAAATATCCAGAGCAACCAATTCTACTGGGAATTTGAAGATAAAGTTTTAGTAAATATACCATCAGATACAAGATTTCCAATTAAAGTTGTAGTAATTAAGACTGTGATATTTTCACAATGATAGAAAAAATACAAAGGAATGAGTTAAAATTCAAAAATGGACATGTATGACTTACTCATGCCAAAAGCATGGCTGAACAGCAGTAAATGATCACAATGGCAAGATGAGGACTGAATGAGTGAAACATCCTTCCTTTGTGAAGTTGGAGAAGAGGGAATTTTGAAAAGGGAGTAGAGAAAGAAACTCTCCTCTTATAACACAAATAGGAGAAAAAGCATACAGATGCCCCTTGACTTAATATAGTTATATTCTGATAAACCTACCAAGAGCTGAATATATAGTTAAGTTGAAAGTGTACTTAACCACTTAACCTGTCAAACATCACAGCTTAGCCACACAGTGCACTATAGAATCTTGGTTGTTTTCCCTCATAACAGTGTCACTGATGGGAGCTGTAACTTGCTAGTGCTGCACAGCATGTGAGAGAGTATGCTAACTGCTCTCCCTGGAAAAGATTAAACTGCAGAATTTGCAGTAGGCTGTCTGCTGAGTACTTCTCACTTTAACATCATCAAGTCAAAAACTGCAAAATCAAATCATTGTAAGTTGGGGACTTATCTGCATATGGAAACTGATTACTATATGGAAAGTGGCTTCCTTAACCTGAATGGTGCTCTAGGAGAGCCATACAGACCACCAGGAGCCAACATATCCTGTAGGGACAGAAAGCACTGCTTCAACCAGGGAGGGAGTCAGTAGCCTTTGTCAGGTCTCAATTGTTAAGATGGTTAGAGAGTGGATGGATGCTCTTATTTTACTCTTTTCCTTTATGAATATATTGATTTAATTATAAAAGTATTGATCATGCATGCAGTTATGGAATATTTATAATCCATAAATATACATATGGAAAATATAGATAGAAATATGAAAAAATCATATAAATGAGTTGCAATTATAATTACATTAATTAAAACAGCTTTGTGATACCAATATTCCCCCACCAAATTTGTAAATTCTTCTTAATTTATAATTGCCACTACTTGTGCTCATTTGCAAGGTATGACATGATTCTGAAAAATATATAAAACTTACTCTAGTTTACGTAAAATTATTTTGAAGGGCTCAATTTGTTTTTATTGAGCAAAGCATGGAACACATAGTTAAACCTTTCATTTGTAATTCAAACCAATAATATAGATGCTGATTTACTGTGTAACCATGTTAATCTGAGGTATTGTGGTACAGCCTCTTGTCCTATACTAAATGACTCTGTTCTTTGACATTTAGCCATCAGTAAGCAACAGCTTATTATATAGGTTACTCAAGGGCTTTTGGTATCAGGCTTACACACACACACACACACACACACACACACACACACACACACACACACTTCTTATCCCCTTTTTAGGTACAGTTCCTGGATTAGAAGAAATCAGAAGACATCTTTAGGACCATTTCTAGTTTTATTTTTGCAGGACATATTATAACGTATTTTGCAAATGGCTGTGTAAGAAAAGATGGTGAAAGAATTGAAAGCTTAAATTCTCAAATTATTTAGTCAATGAGCACATGGTCTAAAAGTAAGAAAATTAAATTTATGGACAAGAAATGCAAAGTCTATCCCTCAATTTAAAACAATGGCATGAGTAAATCCAGATTAGTAGACTGTGGATTCTGAACTGTGATCCATGGCCATCCCAACCACTAGGAGTGTGGATGTCGAATCCATTACTACCCATTCCATTCAGTCTGCTCAGGGACATTTCCTTCAGTGCCTTCAAGGAAAGATTAGATTTCCTAACTATGGCAAATTGGTACTGATTCTATTCAGAAGTGAGTATCAGTGGCACCAGTTAATCTTATTCTCTACCTGCCTGGAAATGTATTTTCATTCCAGTACAGTTGGACCAGAACAGTAAGCCCCATTGAAAGTCTACCATGCATATCAGAAACTCTTGACACCAGGTAGGACCTCATTTGGAATCTCCCTATTCGTAACTTAGTACTGCAAGATTCAGGTGCTAAGTGAAGTTCAAGCCCTCAGGTCCCATTGCTTTTCATTAATCATCATCCTCTCCCAACTTTATTCTTCTCTGGAAGTTTTGACTTAGACATAAATAAATACTCCTAAATTATTTTAATCAGTTTTAATTTTATTATTAATACTCCATTGATTTGTGGAAATTACTAAGAGACTCCCCTTCAGGTTGACATTGTGTACTAAGTGTAACACTCATAATTCTCCCTTTTCCCATATGATTTGTTATTACTTTTCATTAAATGATTCATAAATCACTCTTATTTATTTACAATTGTTTAGAATATGTAAGTCTTGATATAGAATTTAAATATCAATTTTAATAGATAATTTTACAGTAGCTGTTACTCAACATTGGGAATAGTCAACCAAAGTGCTTATTTAACTCGGTTCATATTAATTAAAACTGAAGTCTGTTCCAGTTCTCAGTGAAAATTTAACAACAGGTAATTCATCAAATTTTATTTCTGTCATTTATTAATGTTTTTCAGCATAGATTTTAAATTCTAGGTCAATATGGCTCTCATTCTGAAAATTAGTTATTTCTTCTCTTTTATTTTATCCATCTCTGTATATTAAACTTAGGTTCTCTACTACTAATTTCTGGTGTGTCTAGTTTAACTACTGTATTAGTTTACTAAGGCTGCTATAACAAAACACCATAGACTGGGTGTCTGGAAGTCCAAGGTGTCTGCAGGTTTGGTTTCTATGGAGGCATCTCTCCTTGGCTTTCAGATGGTTTCATTCTTGCTCATGTCTTTGTGCATTCACATTGCTGTTGCTTTGTTCTCTTCTTATAAGGATGCTAGTTACATTGGTTTATGGGTCCTTCACTGTAACATTGTGATTTCAATGTGACTGCTTCTTTAAATGCCCAGTCTCCAAATTTAGTCATATTCTAAGGCCCTAGAGGTTAAGGCTTCCATTCAGACATTAGGGGTAGGTGGAGGGATCAAAATTCAAACCATTATAGCTAAAATTTATTGGTTGCTTGTAATGGTAATTGAGAGTTCAGTTCTTTTTCACTTCCCCTCCTCATCATTATTCATTCACTCATTAGCTCACCAAATACTAAATGTCTACTAATTGATAGGCCACACTGTGGGTACTGAGAAAATGGGTATCACTGCTTTGCTGGGACTGAAATTCTGGAAGAAAAGAAAGGCAATGAGCCCAGAAACCCACTTTTCCATATTGTGACATCAGCTTCCAAGCACTAAGGTTTCTGAAAAATACAAAGGAGATAGTACACTTTGTGATAATATATTTGGAAGCCAAGTCTCTAAGTAGATGACAACCAATACAGATTTGAATAGAGGAACACCGAAAGCTTTAGGAATATTGAGGATATGAATATTAAAAGCAATGGGCACAGCAATGATCGAAGCTTTAAATAAGACAATTCTAGCAAATTTAAAGAATGGAAAAAAGCCAACATGGCAGTTAGAGACCAGATAATATAGGGAGTTTAGGTCAACAAAAGACATTTAAATGGCACGTACCTTGGAAAACCATTGAAGAATTGTGACCAGAGGCATGATATGACTAGAACCTTCATGTAGAGTTCTGGTTGCAGTGTACAGAACAGGTTACAGGGAGCCAAACATGCAATGGGATGCCCTTGCACAGACCAGAACAAAGGAGATGGTAGCACAGATGAGGCAGACATAGCAGTAGCAGGAAGTATCAGATCCAGGATTCTCTAGTAAATGAAAACTCATGGAGTCTTAGAAGTGTGTTCAGAGTTTACAGCAGCACAGTGCCATGTTATATCTGTTTGTTGTGGTGTGGCAACAGCTTAGAGCTTAAAACTCTTCTGCTAGGCAACATCACAGACTAAACTGGCCAAACATAGGCAAAAGTGGAACTGGCAACAAAGGAGCTGTGCCACCTCTCCATAAGTCCTACCATGGGATGCTGCTACAGACCCTTGTCTGCTGCTGGGGGTAATAAACGAAGGAGGTATTTTTCCCCCCTCTGGGAAGCAATTCTCCTTGAGTCTTTACATGTTATTGAACAATCAGGACTTTTGGGGAGAAAGTTATAGGCATCCTGGGTTAAAGAACAGTTAAGTGGTGAACATGCCTTAGAGGTTAGAACTTAGGTATAGCCAGGGGCTGTTTGCTTACTTTTCAGTATAATAGACTACTTTCTCAACTCCCTGGGAGCCATTTTCTTGTATTACAGATTAGATACCTACACTTCCTCTCCCTAGAGATTTATTTATATTCCAGAGCCAAATTTTCCTCTCTCCACCCCCCCTCTCATATTCCAGAGCTAAATTCTCCTATTTTTTTTGTCTCTCTCTCCCTCTCTCCCCTTTTCCCCCCTCCTTCAGATGAGATAGCCACCTGACATATGTTCCAAGTTTCATAACTTTACCCTGCAGGTACAGCTGATATAAAAAAAAATCATTGTGTTGCCCCAGGAGGATTTGGGGAATGGGAAACTAGCGCTAATGTTTCTGTTTTCTGATCCTGGATGCTTGTATTTCTTGTGTAGATATATAGATGAAAGATAGATAGATGATAGATACATAGATAGATAGATATTGTTCTTAGGTGCTGTCTAGCCGGTATCTGACTCATAGCAACCCTATGTACAAGGGAGCGAAATAGTATTGTTACTACTTCTGTTATTCATAGGGCTTTCAATGGCAGATTGTTTTTTTAGTGGGGGAGGGAGTGGGTTGCCCGGTCCTTCTCCCAAGACTACAGCACCTGGTGTTCCCAGGCGGTCTCCCATCCAAGTATGAACCAGGCCAGGCCCTGCTTAGCTTCCCAGATTTGACGGGATCAGACACCACAGTGGTACTATTTCAGACAGATGTATATTAGAATATAACAATTTCTTCAGATTCATCTGAATTACAGTATATACAAGGTATTAAGCTCTGAGATTGGAAGATAAATTCAATTTAGTTAATTCAGATTGACAATCATTAATAATCTTGGGAGTTGCAAAATAGTTACAATATTTTAGATTTACTTTGGCTGTAGGTTTTGGATTGGTAAAATATGCAGTAATTGTCAGTTCTTTTCCCAGAAATCCTGAGTAAGATGTACCAGGAAACATCCAGCAGACTGGAAAGTGAAGCATGTTTCCTGTACATTTTTCATTGCTCTGGCTGAGAATTCCAGGGAAATAATGGAAAGAAGGAATGACAATATGCAATTCTCTCTGTCCCTGACTGTACTATTTCTAAAATTTCACCATGAATTGTGATAGTCAGTGCAAGATTTTCCTATCAGGTTTCACATTATGGAGACATGATTTTTAGTGTTCCTTTTTATGATCTTTTTTTTTTTTCTGTGTAGAAGTTTCTTCCTCAACCCCTTATCTCCTACATCTGATTTGGTTACTCAGGCTAATACAGCTTCTGTCAAATCCAGGCCAAAGCTCTAGTTCTTTCTTCTCCCTTTGGGCAAAGCATTTCTTGATGTCATTAGAAAAGCCCAGTATTTTAATACTTCTTAATACTAGTTTACTTATTTATATTTTACTAACACATTTCGTGTACTTATGTTTATGGTCCCAGTATCTTTAAAATTCCCTGAATACAGTCAATTGCTTACCTTACATGCACATTAGGAGCAAAGAGGTACAATATTCAGAATAACCAGCATGTAGGTGGGAGACCTTCAGATTTTTTGGCAAGCAGGAATTTGAAACTTGAATTTGTATTTTCTTGTGCATGTCTTTCTAATTTTAACTTGAAAAATAACCTTCTGGATCTTTCAGAATGGAAAAAGCAAAATTAATCTTATGTATTCTCCATTCATCATTACCTCTTCTCATATTCTTTTCTATAAAATTGTTTTAAGGAAACCTCACTCTTCAAGTATTGGTTATATCCTACCCCTGTGAATTAGCAAGGGGCAAGGTTATACTGCTGTGGAGCAATGTTAGACATTTGCAAGGGTGACTGCTCAAAAGACTCATGTACAGGAGAATTGGTTCCAGTGCTCTGCCCTTGAAATGTTTGTTTGAAGGCCACACTGGGAAGCAATTCCTGTGAAGGCTATGAACACATCTTATCTTACTAGTGCCCAATGATGTTCACATTATTTTTGAAGATAGTTTTCCCCCAACAGGGTCAGACAACTTATTGACAAAGCTACCATTTGTGAGCAAAGGAGTTTGTCATTTATGGCACCCAGACTTATAGTTGTGCTAATATATCAGAAAGAACTTGTAATCCTATCCTTTATCTTGGTAGAATTATTATTGGGAAGTCTGACCCATGTGTGGATGCAGTTTTTAATATCAATTCTCTATAATTTGGAGCATGGCTTTTCAGACTTTACCAATATGAAATATGACCCTCCTATAATGAAAAACTGTGTGCCACTAGAGTAAATACCATATGGGTCACCAAGATGATTTAGAAGCACAAAGTTGTCTTTTTCTTACATAACTGTGGAAGTTGCATTTTCTTTGAGCTAAAAATTTTTTTCAATAAATTTGTCAAAATTCATAGACCTAGACACCAACATTAACTGTACTAGATGTAAATTGTAACTAAGTACAAAAAATACATTTAAAACTCAGTCAGTTTGGGGTGATTTGATATGGATTCCTCAGGAAATTTGTTTACTCCTTTTCTTGCCCCAAAGGCATAGGGTATGGTGGTATTATGATGTATCTCCTGGTGAGGGTGCTCTTTTTGGGGACCAAAACTTCTATCATCACAGGTATACAAAACACAAATAAAAATGGGAGGCTATTTCTGTTTTTATACCTTGATACTGCAACCCATGTAGGAGCCTCCCCAGATACGCGTATATACATAAATGTATACACATGCATGTGGACACACACACATGCCATTGACTTGAAGTATATGCAGTTGTCCCTTGGTATCCATGGGGATTCATTTTAGGATCCTTCACTGATAACAAAATCTGCAAATGCTCAAGTCCCTTGTACAAAATGGAGTCGTTTTGACTATTACCTACACACATCCTTCCTTCTACATTAAATCATCCCTAGATTTGTTACAATACCTACTACTGTGTGCTATGGTGTTGATGTGAAACTGTCCCCCCAAGGCTCCTGTGTTGAAGGCTTGACCCTTGGTATAAGTAGTGTTCAGAGGTGGAGCTTCTGGCAAAGTCATGAAGGTTTGGCCTTCATCAATGAATTATTCTGTTGATGAATTCATGATTGGATGCTAAGGTCTTGAAGACCTAGGAGGTGGGGAATGGTTAGAGGACGTAGGGCACTGGGGGCACGACTTTGAAGGATATGTCTTGTGCCTGCCCCTTCCCGTCTGTCTGTCTCTGTTTCCTGGCCATCATGAGGTGAGCAACTTTGCTTGACCACTTGCTCTTGTCTCTGTGATGTTCTGCCTCCCCATAGAGCCATGGCAATGGAGCCAGCCAACCATGGTCTTATACCTCCGACACAATGAGCCCTAACCAGTCTTTCTTTTTCTCAGGTATTTGTCACAGTGATGTAAAAACTGAGTAACACACAATGCTAGTGTTATGTAGGTAGTTGTTACACTGTATGGTTTAGGGATAATAACAAGTAAAAAGTCTGTGTATGTGCAGCCATTGAAAACCCGGTGAGGATCCCTATGAGTCAGACACAACTCAATAACATCTAACAATAAAAACAACATGTTTAGTACAGAGCCAATTACTTTGGATGCTCTCTATCTGCAGTTGGTTGAATCTGCAGGTATGGAACCCAGAGAAATGGAAGGCCAACCATACTGTCCTAGGAAACCAGCCTCCCTTAGATATCCCTTCTCACCTAGCTCTCCAGCTGTGCCTCTACCCAGCCACTTCATCATTCTCTCTGCAAAGCTACTTCTAGGGTGGTGAGGATCATGACAAGGCACGTCAATCCCAAGGTCATGGGCCTATTCTTGAGCATCCCTGTGCTATAAAGTGTGGTCACACCTTAGATTATGGGAGATCCTAGAGTAGCTGAGGCTCAGGAAGGATGACACGAGAGGAAATAAAGCATTTGCATAAAGGTATTATTTTGCATCAATAACAATTTGAATAAGAATAATATAAAATGTTTTTCTCATTGACTGGTAACATCAAATATAAAATATTCATACTGTCACGTGGCTTATCTCATTATACTGTATCTACATTTACCACGTCTCCCCTTTTTTGGTTCCACTATAAAATATTATCTTTATTACAATCATGATGATCATCTAAGAGTTTAATGACTATGCATGGAGTACACCCTAGTCAAAGCCTAGGAAATGACCTTTTCATTAATTCAACTCAGAGTTTGATAATTCACAATATTGTTGGGAGAACAGTGCCCATTTAAAAAGTGTTTAAGGCTGGGTGTGGTGCACACCTTTTATCCCAGTGACTGAGGAGGCAGAGGCAGGATGATTGCAGTTTCAAGGCCAGAGACAACCTGTGTAACATAGTGAGACCATGTCTCAATTTAAAAAATAAGACAAGGGCCTGGGGGTGCAGCTCAGTGGCTTATAAAACATGTGCAAGGCCCTGGGTTCAGCAACCTAATACCACAATAAAATAAAATAAAATAAAATAAAATAAAAATGTGTTTAAAATAAGGTGAGTTGCAGTAGTTACCTTTTTCTGTATAACAAATGACAACATTTGTGGCTGAAAACAGCAGGACTCATTCATTTATCAGGTTCTGTGGGTGATGATTTGAGGTGACACAGAGCACGGCTCAGCTCTCCTCCAAGTTTTCTACTTGTTGGAAGACATGAGGGTGAGGGACCAGGTGACTTGAGGCCTGCTTACTTGTGAGCCTGGGTTTGGGGCTGGCTGTCAGCTGAAACCTTGGCCATCACTGTGCGTTCCATGTGCTCTCTCCATGTGCTGGGCTTCCTCACGCTGTGGTGGCTGGTCCCCTGTGGATGTGGAAGCACGAGAGATAGTTAGGAAGAGCCCATGTTCTGTGAATGACTTTGCCTCAGAAAATAGACAGCTTCATTTCTCATGGACAGTTGTCCCTCCTTCCCCATAGGGTCCGTGTTCCAACTCTGTCAATGCATTAAACCAAGATGGTGCCAAAGTCTATATACACTGTGTTTTTTCTGTAAACACATACCTGTGGTAATGTTTAATTTGTAAATTAGGCATAGTAAGACATTAACAATAACAATAATAAAGCACCACAATTACAATAATGTACTGCAATGAAAGTTATTTCAGACATATATACTACTAGTATTTCCCACTTACTATTTTCATACTGTGGCTGACCATGAGTAATTGAAACTTCAGAAATTAGAATTGCAGATAATAGGATCTACTGTACATCATTGGTGTGAGGAGTCTCAGGTAGTGTTAGCAGCAGAAACACAGACCACCCTAATATGCAAGATGAATGTTAGTCCCACTGTAAGAAAATACATGGGATAAGATACTACAATGCATGGCCATTGTTGGAATAAAAACTGTGCCCAAGAAGAGGGAATTCATATTCAGTGTGCACTCACTCTGCCTGATGCTTCACTCAGTGTTTTAAGCCCATTTCTCACAGAATTCTTCTAGCATTTCCATGAGACAAGTGTTGAGAGATCCTTTTATCCTGTCTGCATTATGTTAGGCAAAGTTGCATATAAAATATGACATAAAATATTTGAGATTGTAAAATAATGTGCATCATTTCAAGTCTATTACTAAAGGCTAACAATGGAGCTTTATCCCTTCCAATTCTTGTTCACAGTATAAAAGGAGCCAAGACACAGATACCTCAAGTGTTTGATTAATCATTATTTTTAAATTTTAGATTATCATTTTTAGTAGATTAAATATATATGTGTTTGTGTATTTTATTATATTTTTTAAAAAGGGAGAGGAGTTTAATTAAAATCATATTTTTGTTATCAATGCCATTAAACAGAAGATTTTTATATGAATCTGCTTAAAATTTTTGTTGCCTGAAGGAAATTAGTTTTTAATTTTATAAGATTATCACAGATTTTTTAATCTAAAAAGGATGTTATAAATCATTTGAGTGAACTCCCTTATTTTTCTTCTAAAGCATAAAGGATATTAAGTTATTTATCCAAGGTCATAGGACTTAGGAAGAGACTTCAGACCCAAGGTTATTCATTTATTATAAATTATTTTTAATTAAATATTTTAGGTAAATGAAAAATGCTTAAAATATAACACTTATATTGATATAATTCCTAGTAATTTCAAGGTCTAATATGGAATAATAAAGGGAATGTGTTAAATAACATCACCTGTCCTCAGTCAAATAAATTGTATAAAAATTTTAATTTTGGTAATAATGCCAGAAGGTGACTATGAAATAATTATAAATTGTTATTAATATTGTAGGCTTCACCATGAAATTTGATGCATCCACATAGTATTTAAAGACCGTAATATCACTGGAAGTTGTTAGTAAGTAAATTTGTTGAGAGGACAGAAGCACATACACTCAAGGATATTTCTGAATATTTCTGGCAGCTTTATCTGACTCTGTCTAGATCATCAAGAAGCAATTGAGTGGAAATCTTCTTATGAGAAATATTTTATCATTGCAACTACAATATTTTCAAGTAGAAGCAGAAATTATTACTGGCCATTTTTATTGCCCAAATCTAACAATAGTAAAATAAATAAGTATTGATTACAATTCTGAAAAACAAATGGTATATTATAGATCAAATATATATATATATATTTCACATTTGAGAATATATATATATATATATATATATATATATATATATATATATATATATATATATTTCACATTTGAGAATAACCTCAAATAACAGGGAAGTGTTTTGAAAACTTTATAAAATAGTTTTGTAAGAATGACATATTTTATGTTAAATATTCAAAATTTATATCACTCATAGAAATACATTCTTTCTTAAAACTACCCAAATATATTTGGTGTGGAGCACAAAGCATGCAAGAAGAGATTTAAAAAATTTTTTATCATGTATTTGTTAGAATTCAGTTAATTTTATTTTAATTAAACTTACAAGGGCTTAGCTCAGTTAGTAGAGTTCTGCTCTGCATGGTCTGAGGCTCTGGGTTTGATCTCCAGCAAGGCAAAAAATGGGAGAAGGCCTTGGCAGCCCACTCCAGAAACATTTGTGGAAAGAGATGATGGAAAAGCTCAATATCAAAATTCAGAACGGACTGTGGATCACACCATCAACTGTTCATATGCAACTTTAAACTGAAACCAAAGAAAATTAGAATAAAAAATTGAGCATATCCCACCTGAATTCAGAGACCACTTCAAGAACAAGTATGATGCATTACAGAATAATGATCAAAGACAAGTTGTGGCATGACATCAGAGACATTAATAATGAGGAAAGAAAAGGGTGGTTAACAGACAGGAAAAAAAGAAAAGACCAAATTACATGTCAGAAGAGACTCTGAAACTTGCCTTTGAACACTCAATAGCTAAAGTGAGAGGAAGACATGACAAAGATAAAGAACTAAACAGAAGATTTCAAAGGGCAGCTTGAGAAGGCAAAATCAAATACAATAATGACATGTGCAAAGAGCTGAAGATAAAGAACCAAAAGGGAAAAATATTCTGTTTTCCTCAAACTTAAGGAATTGAAGAAAAAATTCAAGCCTTGAATGGAACGTGTTAAATGATGTGGGAAACATCAAAAGAAGAAGGAAGGAATACACAAAGTCATTATACAGAAGAGAACTGGTGGATGACAAACCATTTCAAGAGGTTGCATATGATCAGGAACCAAAGGTATGGAAGCTGCCTTGAAGGAACTGGTGAAACACAAAGCTCCAGGAATTGATGGAATAGCAATAGAGATGTTTCAACAAAGAAATGAAGCACTGGAGGTGCTCACTTGTTTATGCCAAGTGATTTGGAAAGTAGCTACCTGGCCCGGGACTGGAAGAGATCCATATTTGTTCCTATACTCAGAAAGGTGTTCCAACTGAATGCAGAAGCTATCGAATGATATCCTTAATATTACAAGCAAGTAAAATTTTGCTAAAGATCACTCAAAAGTCACTGCAGTAATATACAGACAGAGAAGTGCCAGATTCAGAGGAAGGCGTGGAACCAGGGGCATCATTTCTGATGTCAGATGGATATTAGCTAAAAATGAGAATACCAGAAAGGTGTGTATCTATCTGTTATTGACTATGCAAAGTCATTCGACTGTATGAATCACAATAAATTGTGGACAACATTGTCAATAAGGGGAATACTAGAGCACTCAATTGTACTCATAGGGAATCTACATATGGACCAGGAGGTAGTGGTTCAAACACAACAAGGAAACACTGCATGGTTTAAAGTCAAGATAGGTGTGCATCAGGGCTGTGTCCTTCCACCATACCTCTTCAATCTGTGTGTTGAGCAAATAATTTAAGAAGCTGGATTTCATGAAGAAGAATGCCAATGTTGATTGGAGGAAGACTCATTAACAACCTGTGTTATGCAGAAGACACAACTCTACCTGATGAAAGTGAAGAGGATTTCAAATATTTACTGATGAAAATCAAAGAATACAGCCTGCAGTATGGATTGTGCCTCAACATTAGCAAAACAAAAATCCTTACAAATGTGTCAGTATGCAACTCCATGATAAATGGAGAAAAGATTGAGGTTGTCCAAGATTTTGCTATATTTGGTTTTACAGTGAACACCATGGATGCAGTAGTCAATAACTCAAAAGGCATATAACACTGGGAAAAGGCAGTGCAAAATACCTATTTAAAGTGCTGAAAAGTAAGGATGTCACATTTAAGATGCAGGTGCTCCTGACTCATGCCATGGTATTTTCAGTCGCATCATATGGTTGTGAAAGCTGGACATTGAACAAGAGAGACAGAAAAAGAATTGATGCTTTTGAATTGTGGTGCTGGAGACGTCTATTGAATATACCATGGACTGCCAAAAGAACCAACAAATCTGTCCTAGAAGAAGTGCAACCAGAGTGCTCCTTGGAAGCAAGAATGG
>VMDO01012655.1:30022-61446 GCA_007922755.1 Pedetes capensis | reverse complement strand
AAATTTTTATTCACTATATTTTAAGCATATGACATGTGCTATTATTTGTAAGTATAAATGATAAAAAATCTACATACTTTAAATACCCTTATACAATTAAAATAAATATCTTCAAATTTTACAGATAGTCTACTATGTTATTCTATCATAAATTTTAATGTATTATAATAGCTCTGGGATACTCAATATGTTAAAAACTGCTCCAAAGGACAGTATAATTCAATTAAAGTTGTGAAATAAATATTTTGTCAAGCTTGTTTTTATAAGCTTACTAAACTGAGTAATGATAATTCTATTAATTCTTTTTTATTCATTGGCATTAAAATCCATTATATTTATCTCTACCTAAGGGGGGCTGGGATTTAGCTCAGTTGGTAGAGCACTACGCTGCAGTCTCTGAGGTCCAGAGTTCAATTCCCAGCACCGCAAAAATGAGAGAAGGACCTGGCAATCCACTCCCAAGGCAATCCTGAAACAGTCAGCCATTGAGAACCCTATGAGGGTCTCTATGAGTTGGATACTGACTCGATGGCACACAACAACAACAATTTGAACAAAAAGAAGATCAAAGAACATAGCCTTTAGTATGGATTGCAACTAAACATCAAGAAAACAAAAATCCTTACAACTGGGTTAGTATGCAACCTTACAATAAATGGAGAAAACATTGACGTTGTCTATGATTTTGCTTTACTTGGTTCTGCTATCAACACCCGTGGAAGCAGCAGTCAAGAAATCAAAAGATTCATTGATTTAGGAAAAGCTGTGGCAAAGGATCTCTTTAGAGTATTGAAAAGTAAAGATGTCACATTGAAGATGAGGGTGCACCTGACTCATGCCATGGTATTTTCAGTTGCATTATATTGTGAAAGCTGAACTTTGAACAAGGGAGACAAGAGAAGAATTGATGCTTTTGAATTATAGTGCTGGAGATGACTATTGAATATACCAGGACTGCCAAAAGAACCAAAAGATTTGTCCTAGAAGAAGTGCTCCTTGGAAGCAAGGATGGCTAGACTGCATCTTACATATTTCAGACATGTAGTCAAGAGGGACAATTCCCTGGAGAAAGACATCATGTTTGAGAGAGGGGTAGGTTAATGCAAAAAGGAAAACCCTCCACCAGATGGGTTGACACAGTGTCTGCAACAATAGGCTTAAACATAAAGAAGATTGTGTGCCTGGCACAGAATCAGGGAGTGTTTCGTTCCACTATACATAGGGTCGCTATGAGTCAGACTGAACTGGACGGCACCTAACAACAACAATAAGAACAACAACAACAATTTGAACACTAGTATGCACAAACTATCATGACCAGTAATAAGTTAAATATATTCCTGGAAAATGTATCCAACAAAAACTTCTCAACCATTTAAATTAAGGGGCATCTATATTATAAATGTAACTCCAAGTGTAAAGAAATAAAACATTTTCCTAAAAAAAAATTTGTTTACCAATTTTCTTTACTACCCACATATGCTCAGCATAGATATGTGATGTGAAATTATTCTTATTTTAATCTTTGGTTATTAGTTCTTTCACAAAATAAATATACAGCTACATTTTTAAGACATCACAATACTTTATTATGGTCAGAGCCTTTATCATGAAGGAACTCTGCCTCAGTCTGAAATAATTCTTCTCTTATGAACCATATCATAATTTTATGCTTCCTAATCTGGATGCCTTCAGGTGTCTGTCAGCTTGTGGTGCTGTGGGGGTTTGCAAGTTGTTGTAATGCTGAAAGCTATGCCACCAGTATTTCAGATACCAGCAGGGCCACCCATGGTGGACAGGTGTCAGCTGAGCTTCCAGATTATGACAGACTGTGGGAGAAGGACCTGGAAGCCCACTCTTGAAACAATTATCCATTAAAAACCCTGTGAATGGCAGAGAAGCACAGTCAAATATAGTGTCAGAAAATGACCCAAATAAGCTGGAAGACATTCAAAAAACAATTAGGGAAGGGTTGCCTTCTCAAAGTAGAGTTGAGCTTAAACATAGGAAAGGAGTAAAGCCTCTAGGATCTACTTTTGCTGATGTGGCATGACTCAAGATGAGAATAAACGTAGTGGCTGCAATATTGGGCTGAAACATAAAAGATCATATGCATGGCATAGTGTTGGGTAGTGCTTTGTTCTGTCATATTTAGGGTCACTATGATTTGGATCTGACTTAATGGCACCTAACAACAACAAATCTGGATATATGCACATATATCCACAATTTAAGACACAGAATTTATTTTCCTAGCGACCACTCAAGAATAATTACATTGTGAGGAAAGTGGGACCACCAAGCAAATAACCATAGGAATTATGATTATTGCCATAATAATCACAAGGCAATATCATAATTGCTATAATTGATATGTGGGAAATACAAAACCTAACAAAGTAGGAAGAAAGTTGCTGAGCCTGAGTGTTTCATGCCTTCCTAGGAAATTAATCCTATCTGGAGTTTTATAGGTGGTATACAGGATTCCCAAACAGAAGAAGAGTGACTGTTAGCATGTGCAGGATTGAGGTCAGAGCAGCAGGATGACTTCAGGAAATCACAAGTAGTCTGGTCCTGCTGCTTCAGAAAGTGAAAGACATTATCCAGAAGAGATGAACAGGAGCCTGACCACATGCACCCTCAGTGGTCATGCTAAAAAGCTTAAATTTAATTCTGTAGGTAATGTTGTTTGTTGCTAGGTGCCAATAAGTCAGATCTAACTCATAATGACCCTGTGTACAATAGAACAAAACAGTCCCTGACACTTCCATGCCCAACACTATGTCAGCTCATGTCTGATATTCATAGGATTCTCAATGGTAGATTATTTCAGGAGTGGGATGCCAGGTCCTTCTCCCATTTTTGTGGTGCTGGCAATTTAACCAGGGCCTCAGAGAGTACAGAACAGCACTCTACCAACTGAGTAAACCCCAGCCTCTCTGTAGGTAATGGAAGCTGCTAAAAGCTCTTAACAAAGAAGCTGGTCAGGACCTCTTTGCTTAGGCCAGGTAAGAAATGAAAGTTTGATGAAAGGTAGCAACAACAAAGAAAAAGATAGAATTTGTACATATGCATGCTGTAGAATGGACAGATCTTAGTGTCTGCTTAGAAGCTAGAGCAGAAGGGTGGCATGGAAAAGAAAGACAAGCAGAGCATGATTCCAGGTAAAACCTGTCTTGGGGAAAGACCCAGTCTATCTTCTACCATGAGCTATGGGCCTCTGGATCCCCACTTCTCAAAGAGAGGAGAGATAAAATGGCCTATGGAACAAACAGCACAGTCTCACATTACAGATCTTCTTTCAATGTGGTCTTATTTGGCAAGTTTGAGGTCTTGTCATCTATCATGTGATGTTTGAAAGTTCTTTAAGAAAGGCAACAATTTCTCATGGACCTAAGTCTCTATTACACTGTGCGTGTTGTTGTTAGATGGCATTGAATCAGTATCTGACTCCTAGCGACCCTACATACAATAGAGGAAACACTATTGTCAGTGCCTCTCTGCTGTTCACAGGGTTTTCAATGGCTGATTGATTTTTGTGAGTGTGTTACTGGGTCCGTCTTCCAAGCCTTATAGCACCTGGTCTTCTCATGCAGTTTCCCATCCATACTAACCAGGCCCAACCCTACTTAGCTTCTGAGATCTGACAGGATCAGATGCCACAGGGCTATGGCTGCAGGCTACACTATGCCTGCTCTATCCTAATAGAAGTCAAATGTGATCAGTTTGTTATGATATCCCAGGTGTTTGTCATACTGTTATCCATTGGAAGTTATTTTCACATACACCAATATAGTAAGAACCAGATAATGATCAATAAAATATAGAAAGTGCCAGCCACATAAAATGCAAAAATCTAAGTTTCTCTCTTCCTCTACAGAAGGAAAACAAGCAAACAACAAATCCTTGAGGGTCTTATAAATGTTACAAGAAGTCTGAAGGTTAACTAGATTTTTGTAAAGCCAATGATTTTTCATATTTCTCAATAAGATTCATTTATTTGCTCAAAATAGCAGCATTCTCTTCTTTTATAGATTCCATTTTCCTTCTCCAAAAACAGTTTAAACATGCATTTCTTAATATGATCAGACAATAAGCTTGCTCTCCTTGAATCTAAGTTACTCTTTAATTACAAGTTAGACATCTTTTTAGGTCACTTGGGTCTCACAAGCTGTAATTCTGTATAAAATAATTCCCCAATCAGCAAATAAATGTTAATTTTTCCACCAAAAGTAATTAACCCAAAAACGTATAAACAGGAAGAAGTAGATAATTGTAATAAGATCAGAAATTACCTCAAACTCCAATAACAACTTAGAAATGTTTTTAATACAGGAAATATTATTACAAATTTTGGTCTGCGGGTTATACTGCTTCTAAAGAAAAAAACTCAAAAATCACTAACACGTGGTTCTTAAACTATTCTGCCCCCAACTCTATTCACATATGCAACTAATTCATTTCTCCAATCAGATGTATTCATTCAAAAATATTTTGAGAGTTCCAGTTAAGAGAGTGGATGCGTAACAACCACACTTCAATTGGGGAAGAAAATATTTAGGGAAAACCATGAAATTCTCTACTCAAAAAAAAAAAAAAAAGAGTGGACTATAGCTTTAATTATCAAGAAAATCTGGATGGCATGAGGGCCAAATAGTGGAGATTAAAATGACATGGAAAGCTGGGCACGGTGGTGCACAACTGTAATCCCAGCGGCTCGGGAGGCGAAGGCAGGAGGATCGCAGATTTGGGACCAGAGCCAGTCTGCGTAACTTAGTGAGACTCTTTCTCAAAAAGTAAAAAAATGAGCCAGGGGTGCATCTCAGTGGTCCAGCACTTGCAGAGCATGCAGGTGCAAGGCCCTGGGTTCAACTCCCAGTACCGAAAAAAAAAAAAAAATGACATGGAAGAGGATGAAATGATGGGGTGATTCTCTGTAATCCTCATCCCCAGAGAAGATGGCAGCAGAGGGATTTTGATAACATGAAGCCCTTTGGGAGGTACACAGCTGAAAAGAGTTGCAATGGAGCCATATCTGATGCCACATAGCTGGTGGGAGGCAAGGTGGACCCCTCTGGGAGGGTCCAAGCTGACTAGTGGTCTGTGGGAGGAAAAAAAGCATAGGTCTTCAGGACTTTCCTAGTTGGAAGCCAGGTGACGTGGCACCACTATAAGGGACTGTGTTTTTTAATTTTGTTTTATGTTTATCAGGGGGGAAATGATCACTGCCCTGGCACTGGAAGCCACTGGAACCACAAGTTAGAAGGAGAGAAACTGAAAGGTGGCAAGTTCAAGGGATGGAGAAGGGCAGCTGGTGCTGCTTAATCCCTGAGCCTAAGAAAGCTTGTTCAGAATAAGGCACATTTGGAGCCCAGGAGTGCTTGGCAGGTGGAGAAGTAGTGCCATGGATCCAGGGAGCCTAAGATGCACAGTTTAGGATATGGGGAGACTGGGGACTGGGAACAAAGAGGACAGGGAGAAACTGAGGGGTCTATGCTGAATGCACAGGCTGCACTGGGAGCTAGGCACCAGAAACTGAGGCTATAAACTATGGGGATGGGGTTGGAGGAGCACCAGTACTCTGTCATTACCCAAACACAGGGAAGGTAGGGAGAACCAGTTTAAACATGGAGGAGGTGAGACCTAGCAACCACCAAGCAATGTGCAAGACTCAGCAGAAAAAAACACAAAACATAAAAGGGCAACCTGAATAGAAAGATCCTATGGAACAAAGCCTCTCAACAGATCAGGGTAACTAGATTCTTGGAGATGCATGATGGAGAATTTAAAACCTTGTTTATAAATATTATGAAAGACCTCAAGACACCACCATGAGAGAAATTGATTCACTGAACAAAAAGCTATTTAATTTGGAAGAAAAATTATCTGGAGAAATTGAGATCCTGGAGAAGAAGCAAGCAGAGGTACTAGAGATACAAGGAAAAAATAATTCGACTCAGTATTACAGTAGAATCTTCAGTATCCAAACTACACAAATGTGAAAATAGGATAATTGAAGCTGAGCAAAAGGTAGAGGGCCCCATTTACTCAGATGCCAAGGTAGAAAGAAGGATGAAGAAGTATGAGCAAGATTTTCAAGAGATGTTTGATAAAATGAAGAAACAAAACCTACAAATTCAAGGTGTTCACAAAGGAGCTAAAAACAACAGGGAGGGTTAGGAAATTTCTTACAAGAGATATTAGATTCCCAAACCTAAGGCAAGAGCTGGATACCTATACAACTAAAACATTCAGAAACACAAGCAGAGTAGATCAGAACACATTCTCCTCATGATACATTATAATTGGAATGCTAAATATAGAAAGAGAAAAAAAGCTATTTTAAAAGATACAAGAGAGAAATGCCAACTCACAAAGGCAAAGCCCTCAGAATAACATCAAACATCCCCACAACAATGGTAAAGGCAAGGAAAGCTTGGTCAGACATCATTCAAGTCCTAGAAAAGAGTAAATGCCAACCAAGGTTACATTACCAGGTGAAGCTATCTTTTAAGATAGATGGTGAGTTCAAGACATTCCATGATATTGACTTGTTTAAATGATTCACAGTCACCAAGCCAGCATTTCAGAGGATCTTCAATGAAACAATGCATATAGGACAGGTAAGACAATCCCAACTAAAAGATCAAAGGATAAATAATAAACATGAGAGGAACTTAAGAAAAAATAGGCCAAATATGAATGAAAAACAGAAATAAATACCAAATTTATGCAGAATAATAAGCACTTCTCGATAACTATTCTCAGTGAAAATGGTCCTAACTCACCAATCAAGAGACATAGACTGGCCAGTTGGATAAAAAACATAAACCTTTGATATGCAGCATTCAAGACACTTACCTCATCTATAAAGACCATCCAAGGCTGAAAATTACAGGCTGAAAAACAACATACCAAGAATGTGGGAAACAAACAAAAAAGGAGGAGTTGTGATACTAATTTTGAAAAACTTAGATTTCAGTTCCAAACTAATTAGAAAAGACAAAGAAGGACACTACATATTAGTAAAAGGAACATCAACAAGAAACTCATAACAATACTTAATATTTACTCAACAAAAACAGGGGTACCTAGCTTCATAAAAGAAATTTTATTGGAGATAAAGGAATATATCAAGCCATATGCAATAATTATGGGAGATTTCAGTACTCCACTTTCACCATGAGACAGATCACCAAAGCAAAATATCAACAGAAATATTAAAAAATTGAATAGCACCATAGACCAACTAGACCTTATAGGCATTTACAGAAAATTCCATCCATAAGATGCAGAATATACATTCTTTTCAGCACCACATGGAAGTGTTTTCAAGAAAGTCCACATTGTAGTCCACAAAAATGGCCTCAACAAATACCAAAAAAAGAGAGAACTCATCCCATATACCTTAACAGATCACAATGGAATAAAACTAGAACTCAAAAGCAAGAAAAATTTCAGAAATGTTACAAATTCATGGAGACGGAATAATAAATTGGTTACTGATCAGTGAGTCATCAAAGAAATCAGAAAGGAGATTTAAAAATTTCTGCAATCTAAGCAGGATGAAAATACATCCTATTAAAATTTATAGGACACAGCAAAGGCAGTTCTAAGAGGGAAGTTCATAGCCATGAGCACCTTCATCAATAAGTTAGGGAAGACTAAATTAAATAACTTCATCACATCCTAAGGCACTGGAAATCCAACAAAAAGCCAATCCCAAAAGGAACACTCAGACAGAAATTATCAAGATCAAGGCAGAGATATCCCAATTAGAATCCAAAAAGACAATTCAAGGAATTAGTCAAACTAAGACCTGATTCTTCAAAAAAATTAACAAAATAGACACTTCCCTAGCCAGCCTCACCAAAACAAAGAAAAAAAGGGAGGGCCCAAATTTTAAAAATTAGAGATGAGAATGGAGCCATAAGCAATGATTTCAGGAAATCCAGAAAGCATCAGGGAACACTTTGAGAAAATGTACTCCTCCCAAAAAACAAAATACAGAATAAGTGGATAAGTTAATTAACACACATGAATCACCAATACTAATCCCAGAGGATATAAGCAATTTAAACAAACCCATTACATTCAATGAAATAGAGATAGTAATAAAAAGTCTCTTGACAAAGAAAAGTTCAGGTTCCTGCACGTTCACAGTGGAATTCTATCAAGTCTTCAAAGAAGAATTAATGTCTATTCTCCTCAAACTATTTCATAAAGTAGAAAAGGAAGGGGGCACTTCCAATCTCATTTGACAAGGCCAGTATCACCCTGATACCAACACTGGGTGAGGACACTTCAAAGAAAGAGAACTAAAGACCAATTTCCCTGACGAGCATACACACAAAAACCCTCAATAATTCTGGCAAACTGAATTGAGCAACACATAAAAAAGATCATATACCATGATCAAATGGGCTTCATTCCATAGATGCAGGGCTGGTTCAACATATGAAAATCAACTAATGTAATTCAACATATTGAGAGGCTTGCAGACAGAAATCACATGATCATCTCAATTAATGCTGAGAAGGCCTTTGACGAAGTGCAATATCCTTTCATTATAAAAGCTCTAGAGAAGATGGGCATAACAGAGAAATACCTCAACATCACAAAGTCCACCTATGATAAACCCACAGCCAAAGTCATATTAAACAGGAAAAAATTGGAACCATTCCCTTTAAGATCAGGGACAAGACAAGAATGTCCACTCTCTTCTCTCTTTCCATATCATGACTGAACTCATAA
Source organism: Pedetes capensis (assembly GCA_007922755.1). Lineage (NCBI taxonomy): Eukaryota > Metazoa > Chordata > Mammalia > Rodentia > Pedetidae > Pedetes > Pedetes capensis. The sequence goes on along the minus strand of VMDO01012655.1, from coordinate 52,692 downwards.
CCAGAGCAGTCAGGCAAGAGAAAGAAAGCAAAAGGAATCAGTAGGCAAAGATGCGTTCAAATCATCCTTCTTCATGGACAACATGATCCTTTACCTAAAGAACCCCCAAAATTCCTCTAGGAAACTCATAGAACTTATTAATTAATGCCTTCAGAAAAATAACAAGATACAAAATTAACATGCAAAAATCAGTATACTTCCTTTACACCAATAGTAAACTGGAAGAAAAGGAAATTGAGATGACAGTCCCACTTAGAATAGCCCACCAAAATTTAAATATTTAGGTAGCAGTCTAACCAAAGACCCTGAAGATCTCTACAATAAAAACTTCAAAACAGCTGGGCGTGGTGGCGCACGCCTGTAATCCCAGCGGCTTGGGAGGTGGAGGCGGGAGGATCGCAAGTTCGAGACCAGAGGCAGTCTGCGTAACTTAGCGAGACCCTGTCTCAAAAAGTAAAAAAAATGGGCTGAGGGCACAGCTCAGTGGTCCATCACTTGCAGAGCATGCAGGCACAAGGCCCTGGGTTCACCCCCAGTACCACAAAAAAAAAAAAAAAAAAACCTGCAAAACACTAAAGAAGGAAGTTGCAGAGGATACTAGAAGATGGAAGGACCTCCTTGATCATAGATCAGGAGAATCAATTTTGTAAAGATGGCTACATTACCAAAAGCAATTAACAGATTTAATGAAATCTCCATTAAAATTTCAATGACAGACTTGGCAGAAATAGAAAAATTAATCCTTAAATTCATATGGAAGCACAAAAGACCATGTATAGCCAAAACAATCTTAAATTGCAAAAATAGTGCATGTGGAATCACTATACCTGAGGTCAGACTATCCTACTGAGCTATAATGGAAAAAACAGCTTCCTACTGCCACAAAAAAATAGGCTTGAAGACCGATAGAACAGAATAGAAGACCTAGATATACACCCATGCAACTACAGCCACCTGATTTTTGACAAAGAGGCTAAGAACATTCAATGGAGAAAAGACAGCCTGTTCAACAAATTGTACTGGGAAAATTGGATCTCAGTTTGTACAAAACTGAAAACAGATCACTACATTTTGATGTACATGAGAGTCAATTTGAAATGGATAAGAGACCTCAACATAAAACTGGAAACCTTAAAACTACTAGAAGAAAAGATAGGAAGTGTATGCCAACTCATATGCCTAGGAAAGTATGTCTTTAACAAGACTCCAATTGCCCAAGAAATGATACCAAGAATTAACAAATGGGATTATATGAAGTAAAAAAATCTTCTGTACACCAAAGGAAACAATCAATAAAGTTCAGAAAGAGCCTACAGAATGGGAGGGAATATTTACATACCACATATTAGACAGAGGACTAATTTCAAGAATATACAAAGAATTTATGAAAGCAAATACTAAGACAACAAATAACCCAACACATAAGTGGCAAAGGAAATGAACAGATAGTTCTCAAAGGAAGAAGTGAAAAAGGCCAAGAAATACATGAAAAAGTGGTCAATATCTCCAGCCATTAGGGAAATGCACATCAAAACAATACTAAAATTCCATCTCGCTCCAAGAAGAATGGCCAAGATCAACAAAACAAATAAGAACAAATGCTGGTGAGGATGTGGACAAAAAGGAACATGTTCACACTCTTAGTGGGATTGTAAAATAGTTCAACCACTTTGGAAATCAATATGGAGATACCTTAGAAATCTAAGAATAGAACCATCATATGACCCAGCCATACCACTCTTGGGAATATACCCAAAGGATGATAAGTCATCATTCCACAAGAACACCAGCATCTCCATACTTAATGCAGCACTCTTTCACAATCACAAGGGTATGGAATCAACCGAGATGTACATGAACAGAGGAATGGACAAAAAGCTGTGATATATATATATGAGACATATATATACATATATATATATATATGAGACATATATATATATGGACAAAAAGCTGTGTCCATATATATATATATATATATATATATATATATATATGTATATATATATGGACAAAAAGCTGTGATATATATATATATGAGACATATATATATATATGAGAAGGGCCTGGCAATCCACTCCCAAGACAATCCCAAAGCACTCAGCCATTGAAAACCCTATGAGGGTTGCTATGAGTCGGATACCGACTCGACGGCACCTAACAACAACAAAAGCTGACTTATAGGAAGAAAGAAAACATAAATACATAGATATTAAAAAAAAGAACAATCAGACCTATCTAGAAGGGAAAATATGAGCAGAAAGAAAGGGGAGGGGTCAAGCACAGGAGAGCAAATATTGTATAAGGGGTAACTGTTGTTGTTATTTTTATAGTTAGAAGGCCCCATTAAATAAATCCATAGCAATGGAAGAAAAGGGAAAATATTGAAAGATAATTACTAATGTCTTCTATAAGGGAAATAATCCTTTCCTTACCCAAACCACTGGGTCATCCAAATATAGGGCAATCTTTAATAGTGATAAGCATGGTAAAGGCGGGACCTTTTACTGAACATTCATTTCAACTTTCTAATGCTGTATTGTGCAGGAGAATTATCTATTAAAATTAGAATGAAAAAATAAATGATTGCTCTGCTTTAGCAACAGTGACTTAATTACCAACTTTCTTTCTCTAACTTAGAGGAGAAAAGTATCTCAAGGTAGATTTTCTTTGTGTTTTAAAATAAGCCCACTGGGTCAGGCACAGTAGTGCACACCTGTAATCTGAGTAACCCAGGAGGCAGAGACATGAGGATCACAAGTTTGAGGCCAGAGGCAGCTTGCATAATTTAGTGAGCCCCTGACTCAAAATAAAAAGTAAAAAATGGACTGGTACAGCTCAGTGGCAGAGCACTTGCCAAAGCATGTGTAAGGCCCTGGGTTCAATCCCTTAGTACTGTAAAAATAAATAAATAAAGTAAATAAAATAGAATAAAATAAAATAAAACATCCCCACTGCATTAGTCCATTTTGTAATACCATAACAAAATACCTGACCTGGCCTAGCTTTTTTTAAAAAAGAGGTTGACTTAGCTCTTGGTTTTGGAGGTTCAGGGGCATCAGCTAAGCTCTAGTGAGTCTGTCTTGGCTGTGTCACCCATGGCAGGAACACAGGTAGGATAATCACATTGCCAGGCACAAAGCCAGAGAGGCTCGGGTGCCACAATCTCTTCTGAGAGCCAGGGCCAATTAACCTAAGGACCCCCCCACTAGGCCTCACCTATTAAGGATCCCAATACCTCCCCAGTCCACTACCCTGAGGACCAAGCCTCCAATCCATGAACCTTTGAGGGAGATACTTAAACCATATGCAACCATTGTTGTTCTTAGGTGCTGCAGAGGTGGGTCCGACTCATAGCAACCATATGCACAACAGAATGAAACATTACCTGACACTGTGCCATGCCCAGCACTGTCAGTGCTTCTCTGCTATACATAGGGTTTTCAATGGCTGATTGTTTCAGGGGTGGGTTACCAGGTGCTTCTGCCAAGCCTATGGCACCCAATATTACCAGATGGTCTCCCATCCAAGCATTAACCAGGCTTGACCCTGCTTAGCTTCTGAAATCTGACAAGATCAGACACCAGGATATAGCAACCACTAAATTCCACTCATAACTTAGATAAATCCATGCAGAGTTTGTTTTCTAAGACTTCAAAAGGTAAGGTAAAGCCACAAACTTGATTTCCACTTGGATAGAAGTTCATTCATTCTACTTAGATTATGTCACAAGTTTATTATTCCTGTTTTCAAATGTGTTAAGACTTCTGTTTGTTTGTATGTCCTCTAAGGATATCTTTTTGTTTTGTCTTATCTTTTTTTGTTTGTCTTAAGAAGACAGTAATATCTAGCTTTACAGATTTCTCTATATGGTCCTTATCATATGAAACCAGTTAAAATGAAATTATTTGTAATAGATACATGGCCATTAATTTATTCTTATTAGTGACATGATACTAATACATATATACATATAATTTAAGCCTAATGTAGAAGAGATCATATATACTGCATAAATAATGCAATGTAGAATAAAGAAAAAAGAAAGAAATCATAAGGCATGGCATGGAAATATATATAAATGCACTAGAATGATTGTAAAAGAATACCAAATAGCTCACTAAATCAGAATTGAGTCAGCCTACTTTGAGTTAAAACTTTATATTGTATATATTGAAGAAATTTCAAATTATTATTTAGAACTACTTGAAGTAATAACAAGATTGAAACCACTTTCACAAGCGCATTGTTGATACAAGTAAGTGATAGAATAAATTTGAAAATGCTTAAAACAGTCATATATACTTCCTTATATAGAAACTATATAGAATTTGGTAGTCAGGTTTATTAGTTGTGGTATAAGGAAATCCCTTGTTTAAAAAGCTACCTTTTTCTGATAAACATGGATGTAAAAATCCTCAATAAAATACTTGCAATCCAAATGCACCAGTACATAAAAGAGATCATACAACACAACCAAATGGGCTTCATTCCACAGATTCAAGCCTGGCTCAACATACACAAATCAGTAAATGTAATATAACACAACCAAATGGGCTTCATTCCACAGATTCAAGGCTAGCTCAACATACACAAATCAGTAAATATAACATAACACATCAATAGACTCAGTAACAAATCATATGATCACCTCAATAGGTGCAGAAAAAGCCTTCAACAAAATTCAACATTTTTTCCTGATAAAAAGTCCTAAAGAAACTGGGAACAGAAGAAACAACTTTAATATCATAAAAGCTATATATGATGAATTGATAGCCAACCTTATACTAAATGGGCAAAAATTGGAAGTGTTCCCTCTAAAATCAGGAACAAGACAAAGATGTCTACTCTCCTCATTCTTATTCAATATAGTGATTGAAGTTCTAGCCAGAGCAGTTAGGGAAGACAGAGAAATGAAATGAGATAGATAGAGAGTGAAGAGGTCAAATCATCTCTATTTGCAGATATGATCCTATACATAAAAGACTGTAAAGTCTCCATTAGAAAACTCATAGAGCTAATTAGCTCCTTTAGCAAAGTAGCAGAATACAAAATTAGCATTCAAAAATCAGTAACATTCCTACAGGCCAATAATGAACAGGAAGAGAAAAAAATCAAAGCAACAATCCCATTCATAATAGCCCACCAAAAATTTAAATATTTAGGAAATAATCTAACCAAAGATCCTAAATACCTCTACAATGAAAACTTTAAAATACTAAATAAAGAAATTGAAGAATATACTAGAAGATGGAGAGATCTCTCTTGCTAATATTGAAGAAATAATATAAAACAGAAGAGCTAATATTGTGAAAATAGCTATATTATCAAGAGGAAACTACAGATTCCGTGCAATTTCCATCAAAATTCTAATGATATACTTCACAAAAAAAGATAAAACCATCCCAAAGTTCATAGGGAAGCACAAAAGATCCCTTATAGCCAAAACAATCCTAAGCAGCAAAAGCAGTGCAGAAGGCATCACAATTCCTGGCTTCAAGCTAAATTACAAGGCCATAGTCACAAAACCAGCATGGTACTGGCACAAAAACAAGCAAGGAAATCAATGGAATAGAAGTCCCAGATATACACCCACACAGCTTATAGCCACCTAATCTTTGACAAAATTGTCAAAGGCATGCATTGGAGAAAAGATGTTGTTAGGTGCCATCAAGTCAGATCCGACTCATGGTGACTCTATGTACAACAGAATGAAACACTCCATGACACTGTGCCATGCCCAGCACTATGTCAGTGCTTCTCTGCTATTCATAGGAGTTTTGATGGCTGATTGTTTTGGGAGTGGGCTGTCAAGTCCTTCTCCCAAGACCACAGCACCTGATATCCCCAGGCAGTCTCCTATCCAAGGACTTACCAGGCCCAACTCTGCTTAGCTTCCAAGATCAGACCTGATTGGACACCAGGATGATATGCCTATAGACTGAGAAAAAATAATCTCTTCAATAAAAGGTAATGGTAAAACTTGACATCCATACATAGAAGAATGAAAATAGGCCCATATCTCTGACCCTGTACAAAAACAAACTCAAAATGGATCAGAAACCTCAATGTAAAACCAGAAACTTTGAAACTACTAGAAGCAAATGTAAGGAACACACTCCAACACATAGGCATAGGCAAACACTATCTTAACAAGACTCCAATAGCCTAAGAAATAACACCAAAAATTCACAAACAGGACTACATACAATTAAAAAGCTTTGGCACAGCAAAGGTAACAATTAATAAAGGTAAAACCCATCAAATAAGAGAAAATCTTTGCTTCCTATACATCTGACAGAGAATTAATATTTAAGATATATTAGAAACTCAAAAAATTAAACATCCAGTGTAGCAAATCCAATAAATAAGTAAGTGGGCAATAGAACTGAACAGATAGCTCTTAAAAGAAAAAATACAGAGCCGGGCACGGTGGCAAATGCCTGTAATCCCAGCGGCTCGGGAGGTGGAGGCAGGAGAATCACAAGTTCGAGACCAGACGCAGCCTGCGTAACTTAGCGAGATCCTGTCTCAAAAAAGTAAAAAAAATGGGCTAGGGGCACAGCTCAGTGGTCCAGAACTTGCAGAGCATGCAGGTGCGAGGCCCTGGGCTCAACCACCAGTACCACAAAAAAAAAAAAAAAAAGAAAGAAAGAAAAGAAAAGAAAAAGAAAAACTACAAATGGCCAATAAGCATATGAAAAAATGTTCAATATCCTTAGCCATTAAGGAAATGCAAATCAAAACTACACTGAGAGTCCATCTAACCCTAGTCAGAATAGCTAGCATCAACAAAACAAACAACAAATGCTGGTAAATATGTGGAGGAAAAGAGCACTATTACACTGCTGGTGGGACTGTAAATTAGTAGAGCCACTATGGAAATCAATACAGAGATTCCTCAGAAAACTAAAACTAGAACTACCATATGATCCAGCTATAACACTCTTAGGTATATACCTCAAAGAAGACAAGTCATCACACCACACAGACACCTGTACTTCCATATTTATATGTTTATTGCAACACTCTTCACAATTGCAAGGGTACAGAATCAGCCCAAATGTCCATTAACAGATGATTGGATTTTTAAAATGTGTGTGTGTGTATGTATGTATGTGTGTGTGTGTGTATATATATATATATATATATATATATATATATATATATATACATATTCACATATATAGGTGAATATATATATATATTCAATGGAATATTATTCAGCAGTAAAGAACAATGAAATTATATCATTTGCAGAAAAATGGATGGACCTAGAGATCATCATTTTAAGTGAAATACAATTGTATATTTCTAAGATTGGAAAATACAAGGGGACTCATGAGGGAGAAAGGAGACTAGTAGGAGGGGGAGGAGGACAAGAAAATCAGGAGGATAAAAATAAACAACATATGGGGATAAAAAGGGCAAGAACAAGTGCAAAATACAGGTTCTATGAAAATCCCATAACAAATCTCACCATACTGTATGCAATTCTTTAAAAAGACATGCTTCTGTGCGGCCTAAGAAAAGTTCCTCAAGGATAAAGAATTGATGTCTCTCCCTCATAGTCATCCAGGGTCCTTTTGCTTGGCCACTCCACCATCCCTCCGAATGTTCCCTTTGGTGTATAATCAAAACTGGCTCAACTACATTATGTTCACATTATAATTTCAGAAAGTAGAAAAAGAAAAAAAGAAAGCAATGGAAATGAAAAATAAGCAATTTTCTTTTTAAGGAGCATGGTTTAGAAGTTGTACACATTACTTCTGTTCTCATCCTATTGTCTAGAATTTAGTTGCCAGATCTGTTTGCAAGAGTCTGTGAAATAAAATCTCTAACTTGGTAGCTACACCCTCAACCAGAACTCAGAAGTCTTATTATTAAAAAGAAAGAGATCCAGGGGATGCTTAGTCTCCACCTTATCTAGTCAATACATTAGAAAGACATCAAATGAATAAGGCAAAAATATTTCTTGCACAAAATGAGTTTCTGAAAATATAAGCATGAATAAGGTCGTGTGCCTGGCACAGAATTGGAGAGTGTTTCCTTCTGCTATACATAGGGTCACTATAAGTTGGAGTTGATTCAATAGCACCTAACAGCAACAACAATCATATGAATTAGTAATATGATTATTAGTTAAAAGGTTTTTCATCCTCAATCTATTGTCATTTCAAGAAGGTTGGAGATTTAGTCCTACAGCACTGCTATCTATGTTTAGAAAGTATACAAATTACATTGCTAAGTTACCATTTGATTTGACATGTAGTTAAAATCTAATTGAATTAAGTAATCTTTAATAACAGAAGAGAAATTCCATAAGTAAATTTAAATAGCATATCCTAAATTAATTCCAAGTAATTATTGTAAGAGATTCTAGACACACCAATTAAGAATATAGTACTTAGAAATTAATGAAAGAATGAATACAAATCAGCACTTTAACAATTTTTTTTTTATTTCTGCTCATCCTCATAGCCTTAGTAATCTTTTCTGGCAAACTCCACAAGAAAATACATATGTAAACAATAGAGACTTGTCAGCAGTGCTCTAAGAAAAATGGAGAACATGATAGAGTTTGAAGATCAGGTATCTAGATTCCCAGTGGCCAGGAAGCAGAGAAAAAATAAATCCATATGACTAGAAGCAGATACCCTCATGTGTCTGTCAGCTTGTCATGCTGTGGGGCTTGTGTGTTGCTATGATGCCGAAATCTATGCTACCAGTATTTCAGATACCAGTAGGGTCACCCATGGTGGACAGGTTTCGGCTGAGCTTCCAGACTAAGGCAGACTGAGAAGGACCCAGCAGCCCACTCCTGAAACAGGGATTGAAAACCCCATGAATTGCAGAGAAGCACTGTCAAATATAGTGCCAGAAAATGAGCCCCCCAGGGTGGAAGGCACTCAAGAAATAACTACAGAAGAGTTACCCCCTCAAAGTTTTGTTGTTGTTGTTGTTGTTAGGTGCCGTCGAGTCAGTATCCGACCCATAGCGACCCTCAAAGTAGAGTCACCTTTAATGAGGGGAGTGAAGACCCTCGGACTTCCTTTTGCTGATGTGGCATGACTCAAAATGAGAAGAAATATAGTGACTGCAACACTGGACTCAAACATAAAAAGATAGTATGCATAGCACAGTGTTGGGTAGTGTTTCATTCTGTTGTACATAGCGTAGCTATGCGCCAGATCTGACTTGACAGCACCTGACAACAACAATGAAGCAGATAATTCTGAGGTGATGATACAGTGAAAGTTTTCTGGGTCAAACAGGTAAATAGACGCAAATAGCATCTTACTATAGATACTAAATTCTTAAAATAAGACTTCTGCACAAAAGCTACTTGCCCAGCCCCAGCTTTCCCAGGCTCATGTTGTTCAGTTACTCAACAAACATCTGTTGAATATTTACTCAATGAGGGGTGCTGTGCTGGGCAACAAGTCTCACAATAGGAAAAGGGAATAGTTTATACTTACCAAATAACATGGTGTCACATGAAAGAAAATAAGTGATTTGTGGCACATTCTGCATCTCATGCCTATAATCCGAGCACTGCAGGAGACTGAGGTAGGAGGACAGTGAGTTCAAGGCCAGACGCAGCCTATGTAACTTAGCAAGGCCCTGTCTCAAGATAAAAAATAAAAAAGAGCTGGGGTACAATTCCATGGTAGAGCACTTGTAAAGTATGTGTGAAGCTATGGGTTCAATCCCCAAGTATTGAAAAAAAGAAAAAGCGGAAAGAAAGTAAGTGAGTGTAAGTGAATGAGCTCCCTCCCACCATTTGATGAGGACCTAGTCAATTTGTTTTGAGATTTTTACCACCATTTCCTCATTGTACTCACTTATTGCCGCTGGTGCTTCTCCCAGTCAGTAACAGGCAATAGCTACCAGAGAGAGGCAAGGCTGCCAGAAAACAGAGAAAAGCATTTGGGCTATAAGAGGGTGGGCCTTAGTGTTTGAACAGTATAATTCCTTCAGAGGCTAAAATATGTATCAGGAAATGACAGATTTGGAAGAGTAAATATGGAAACTGGCTACTCCATCACCCGGCCAAGGTGGGGACAGGAAGAGGCGTGGGCCGGCTTCTGATAGAAGTCTCTGGGTCCTCCCTAGGATCAAAGTTCAGTGGCCAGTGGCAGAACCTCCAGGTATAGGTTTGGGGATCTGAGTGGGGAGAGGACTGACAAGACAACATTAAGTGCACAGACACTGAGATGGTCTGTTCTTTTCCCTCATTTTTTTCCCAGAACTCTGACAGCTAGAGTTACACTTTTCATTAAAGAATTTAGAAAATTCTTTTCTGGGAAATCTGGTCAGAACAAGTGAAAACTCTTAAGATTCTATCACAGATTCCCTTTAAAAATGGCCCACCTAATCTCTCAGCAAGGTCTCTCCTGTACAGGTAAGTCAGCTGTGGACATGCCCTACCTACTTACACACAGCTTCCAATCAACTATAGAGACAGTGAAAGATTTAAGGTACAACAGAGAAATGTATGTGTCTGTGTGTGTGTGTGTGTGTGTGTGTGTGTGTGTGTGTGTGTGTGTGCGTGTGTGTTGGGAGGGGAGGTTTTAGAGAGAGGCAGGGCAAAGTATCCCATTAAAATGAAGGGGATAGAAATATGGGACCTACACTATTTTATAAAATTATTAATATGTTTCCAGTCTGAAGATCCAGTAACTGCTATTCTACAGGAGACACCAAATTGCAGCCCATAGACCAAATCCAGCCTACTTTCTGTTTTTGTAAATAGTTTTACTGGGACACCACCACAGCCCTCATTTTGTTGCTTTTATGTTGCATTGGCGAATCTGAATAACTGAGAAAGAAATGTTATGGCCTACAAAGCTTAATCGTCTAATATTTGGCCTTTTTTATTGGAAATGTTTAATGTACACCTTAATGTGATTCATTCTGACATACTTTTCATTGTGACATTTCCATATACGCATTTTGATGAACATTATTCATATAGGTTACCCCTTACCCTCCCTATGCTTTCCCCCCTCCCCCCTCCCCTTCTAATTCTTCTCTAACTTTTACTTGGTAATATTTTTCTGTATGCCCTTGGGTTCCAGTTCTGTTTAAGATAGAAACTTTTCCTGTAGTGGTCTTTGTTTTTATCTTGTTAGAACAATTACATGCATTTTCTAGACCATTTAAATTGACACCATTCTTATCTCTTTTTTCCCCTTTTATTTTGATCCAACCTTTGAATAGGATTTTTCCTTCTTATAATATTGAATCAGCTCCCACATATGAGTGAGAACACGTGGTGTTTCTCTTTCTGAGCTTGTGTTCGTTCACTTAAAATAATTCTCTCTAATTTCATCCATTTTGCTGTGAATGACCTTATTTCATTTTTCTTGATTGCTGAGTAGTATTCCATTGTGTATATATACCAAAGTTTTTTTACCCATTCTTCTGTTGAAGGGCACTTTGGTTGATTCCATATCCTTGCTATTGTGAAAAGTGCAGCACTGAACATGGAGATGCAGGTGTCTCAGTGGTATGATGACCCAACTCCCTTTGGGTAAATTCCCAATAGTGTTATAGCTGGGTCATATGGTAGATCTATTTTCAGTTTTTTAAGATATCTCTGTATTGATTTGCACAGTGGTTGGACCAATTTACAGCTCCACCAACAATGTAAGAGTGTTCCCTTTTCCCCCCGCAACCTTGCCAGCATTTGTTGTTGTTTGTTTTATTGATCTCGGCCATTCTTACTGGTGTAAGGTGAAATCTCAGAGTTGTTTTGATTTGCATTTCCCTAATGGCTAGGGATGTTGAGCATTTTTTCATGTGTTTCGTGGCTTTATGGACGTCTTCATTTGAGAACTGTCTACTCAGTTCCTTTGCCCATTTGTGTATTGGGTTGTTTGGCCTTTTACAGAAAAAGTTGGGGGACCCCTTTCATGTGTTCATATGAATGGACAAGATCTGCCGTAAAAGTGCAACTAGCATGCTCCTTGGAAGCAAGGATGGTTAAACTGCCTCTTACATATTTTGGTCATGCAACAGAAGGGATCAATCCCCAGAGACGACATCATGTTTGGGAGAATGGCAAGTCAATGAAAAAAACAAAAACTCTCCACTAGATGGATTGACATAGTATCTGTGACAATATTCTTAAACATAAATAAGATCATGTACCTGGCACAGAATTGGGGAGTGTTTCTGTTGTACAAAAAGGTCATTATGAGTTGGACTCTATTCGACAGCACCTAACAACAAAAATAGACTTTTCAGTTCAGATATTTAAAAAATAAACTATTATTCCTTAATGTTATCTTTTATACAAGCTATTCATGTTACAAGTTTATTTAAGTTCATTTCCATTAATGCTTATTATTAAGAACCTTCAAAGTTTTGTGTAATAAACCAAAATTCATATAATGTTCTCTACAATACCACTAGGGTAGAAACCATTTAGTCAGAAATAGTCTATGGTAGTAAATAGGAATGATTAGGTGAAAGTAATTACACCAAAGATTTCCTCTAAGCACAAGTTACCTTTAGTCGCTTGTCGAGAATCGAGTTTCACAAAATGTACCATTTATTATTGCTGGTATGAAAGGATATTTTTTAAAGAACATCATAGTTCAATGTAGCAACTGGGATTTAGCTCAGTTGGTAGAGTGCCATTCTGCAGTCTCTGAAGTCCCATGTTCAATTCCCAGCACTGCAAAAATGGGAGAAGGATGTGGCAATCCACTCCCAACGCAATCATGAAACAATCAGCCACTGAAAATCCTATGAGGGTCGCTATGAGTCAGACACAACTCAACGGCACCTAACAACAACAACAACAACATAGTTCAATAACAACATAAGACTTTATTAATAATAAAGATATTATTAAACAACCTCAAAAAGTTGTTAGGGATACAGCTCAGTGATAGGGTACTTGCCTAGCATGTGCCAGGTTCTGGGTTCAATCCTCAAGCACTGCAAAAAATAACGATGATAAATTGTAATCCAAGAAACAAGACAACAATTATGTATTCAATGTCTTTCAAGGAATCAGCATTAAGTCAATTTCATACATGAACATTTTGTGTAATTAAGGGACAGTGCTGACTCAAGGGATTATCTCACTTTAATTTCTTTTTAGGGTTGGGGTTTAGCTCAGTTGGTAGAGTGCTTCTCCACACTCCCTGAGGACCCTGGTTAGATCCCCAGCTCTGCAAGAACAGGAGAAGGATGTGGCAATCCACTCCCAAAGCAATCTCTGAACAATCAGCCATTGAAAACCCTATGAGGGTCACTATGAGTCAGACCTAACTCAACAGCACCAGCAACAACAAAAATGAGAATTATAGATGAAGGGCCACTTGTTGAAAGCCTTCAGATTAGAGACAGGATGGAGTTGTAGCTAAAGAAAAGGTTATAGTTTCTAAAGTATGAAATAAAAGCCACTAGGGCAAAGTTGGCTGCATTACACAAGGCAGAGTTCTGAGTATACAACTTTATGCAATGATCCGTGGTATACATGTGTGCAGGATAGTAGAGTCAGTATGTAATAAAACATGCAAAATAGAGTTATAAGATTTTAAACTGTACTACTGTATATAAGTCTTTTCTTCCCTTTTTACCAACCTTATTTGGTTAGATTAACATTATTAATATCCTAACTATATAATGAACTCAAACAACTCAATAGCAAAAAATAGTTTTACTGAAAAATGAGCAAAAGACCTGAAAAGACATGTCTCAAAAGAAAAAATACAATAGCCAACAGCTATATGAAAAATGTTCAATTTCACTAATCATTTGGGAAATGAAAATCAATACCACAATGGGATAATACCTCATGGCTGTTAGAATAGCCATTATCAAAAAAGACAAAAGACAAGAGTAGGGGAAGACATGGAGATAAAAAGAGCCCTTACACACTGTTTGTGGGAATGTTAATTAGTACAGCCATTCGGGAAAATAGCATGGAGGTTTCTCTAATGTACACTAACAGAATGGCAGAACTTTATGTCAAAACTATATGCCATTTGAATTTCTAAAAAAAGAAAAAATTCAAGTCAAGCCCTGTGGCACATGCCTACAATCTCAGTAATTTGGGAATCTGAGGTAGGAGCATTGCAAATTCAAGGCCAGAAGAATCTTGTGCAATTTAATAAGACCCTGTCTCAAAATAAAAAATAGAAAAAGCAGCTGGGAATGCAACTCAGTGGTAGCATGCTACCTTGCTAGCAGGCGCAAGGACCTGGGTTCAACCCCATAGTAGTGGGAGGGAGGAAATCAATAGATAATAAGAAGAAAATAGCATTCTCTCTACTTTTATAGGTGCAGAAAAGATTTAGTCTTGTAACAAAAACTGAGCTTAAAAATGTAATTAGTGGCAAGCAAATCTTGTAAAACACATGCACTTCAAAGGTAATTGCTATGCCCTATAAAATTAACCTCTAACATTTAAATAATCTGTAATAATTGACTATCTAAAACTTTTATTTTCCTGGTTAATATTTATATAAATGCTTCCCTGTTTTGCTTAGGACTTTTCCAGTTTTAGAACTAAAGGTCTCACATCTCAGGAAAACCCTCAGTCCAGGAAACCCTGACGGTCACCCTAACCAATACGTTCATGTTCTGGAAAGCACAGATGCATGTGAATTTTCTTGCTAAAGTCAGAAGATAATTATTGGTGCTTGGCTCTTCTCCCTCAAGCACAAAGACATTAAAACTTATAACTACATTATTCCCTGCTTAATCAAAGAAATTAAGAATAAGTGTCTCACTTAAATTACTAATGCAAACAATTATAAACTATAAAGTTCCATAATATTAAATAAATCAACATGCCCTGAGGACCACAAAATAAGCACATTTTTGTGCTTGTTAAGTACTACAATCAAAACAGAAATATATTTATGATTTACTTTTAACTTCTAATTAGAAATACTTTTGTTTTCTTAGAATTTAGAGTGGCTTTAAGTAGAATGGTTTAATGAACTCCGCACAATTTAAAAACTGTCCCAACTAGAATGAGCTGAGTGGAAATTAGAGTCAGTGGTAAAAGTTTGAACTCACATTTAGCTTAACATAAAAGCAGTTGGATAGATATAACAACAATTTTAGATCTATGTCCCTCACAAGTCGGTCAGTTTATCATGCTATGGGGGCTTGTGTGTTGCTGTGATGCTTATGTAGACTATGCCACCAGTATTTCAGATATCAGCAGGGCCACAAATGCTGAACAGGTTTCATCTTGAGCTTCCAGACTAAGACAGACTAGGGAGAAGGACCGGACAGCATACTCCCAAAACAATTAGTCATTGAAACTCTATGAATAGCAGAGAAACACTGTCAAATATAGTGCTAGAAAATGAGTCCCCAGGCTGGAAGTTATTCAAGAAACAACTAGAGAACAGTTGCCTCCTCAAACTAGAGTCGACCTTAATGATAAGAATGGAGCAAAGCTTCTGGGACCTCCTTTTGCTGATGTGGCATGAGTCAAAATGAGAAGAAACATAATGACTACAACAATGGGCTCAAACATAAAAAGATCATCTGTATGGTATAGGGTTGGGTAGTGTTTCGTTCTGTTGTACATAGGGTCACTATGAGGTGGATTCAACCTGATGGCACCTAACAAACAAACCAAACATAGATATGTGCACATATTTCTGTATAAATATGAGGGTTAATAATATAATACATTACCTAGATCTTTCCTCAGAGAAGAAGCAGAAGCAAAGATATTCCAGTAACAGTTACTATACCCAGTGTCTGATCTTGGAGATAAGAACCAATATGAAAAAACTTCTAATAGCCAAGGCTGAAACAATTTGGGCAACAAAATAAAAAAGACAGTATCAGATTATAACTCAAAATATAGTATCAATACGAGATTCTACTTTCAATAAAGGAATAAAATAATGGCAGGGCTAGACAAAAAAATAGGATGCCAATAAAAATATTATAAACTAAGTTCAAAAAAAGGAAAGCAGATGGAAGGTTCTGGAAAATGCTTCATCAGGATGAAGAAAACCATAGACCAAATTACTCATACAACAGATAGATATTGAAGAAGGACAGTTTTCCCCATCAAATCCTGAGGATACTTAGTCCTTGGAAAGTCCAGATACAGAATAGGATAGAATTGAGGGACAAGGCCAAAGTAGGAGTTTTGGTTAAAAATTAATATGTGAAATATTCATTTCCCACCTTGCATTCCATAACTAGACAGAAAATATGAGAACCAGAAGGACATTCTCCACAGCACATCTTCTCAAGGAAAACTGAGGCGTTCAAGAGAAAAGATAATCTTTAAGACATAGAATCCTCCGAGATAGTAAATATATACACATATATAGTTGTGTGTACATACACACACACACACATGGGCTGAGGGTTATCTCACTTGGTAGAGTGCTGCTCTTCTCTGAAGCCTTGGGTTCAATCCCCAGTACCCCCAAAATGGGAGAAGGACCTGGCAGCCCACTCCCTACACAATCCTGAAACAATCAGCCATTGAAAACCCTATGAATGGCAGGGAAGCACTGACCTAATGCCGAGCATGTTATAGCGATGGGGAGTGTTTCATTCTGTTGTGCATGGGGTGATGGCTAAATGCTAAAGAAATGTTTATGATAATGTAATAGTTGTAATATCTATTATCCATTTTCTCCTACCTACTCACAGAATCTTGGTTTAATTACAGGCTTTAGTATGCCAGCTGGAAAACCATATTCTTACCCACCCTTAAGAAGGGAGACTGTATGGGGTGAGGATTGTTTTGCCTTTCTCTCCTCTGTACTCTTTTTGTATAAAACTCGAAAAAAGTATTCAAACTCCACCTGCCATTTTGGATCATGAGGCAAACTTAAAATTTAAATCTAAACAGAAAAGATGGCATACCAGATAAATAGGAGACTGAGTTTTGCTCAAAAATTGCCACCTACAGACTTCTTTTACATGAAACAGAAATAAATTCTTATAATGCTTGAGCTGATAATTTGGATTTTTCTTATTAACAGACAAACAAAAACTTGGTTGATTCAGAACAGGTACCAGAAAGTATAGTGTCATCAAAAACTTAAACCAAAACATGTCATGGTTTAGTGAAGACAAGCAAGCTGGAAAGCTGCTGATCCTTGCAAAAGAGTAGCAAAGTACTGGATCAGACTCTTGCCTCTGTACTTTGGATGAATGTCCTTGTGCTAATAAAGCCCCCAGTGTTAGAGAAAATGATTGGAATACTCATAATCCATGTATTGACCCCCTGTCACTTTCGGCAAAATCTACAAGAAAGACCTAAACCTAGATCAGAACCATCCAGTCTAAAAACTGAGATTAAAGGGAACACAGCATTTAAAATGTTCTGTGCCTGAGGTCTGTGAATGAAGTTGAATAAGAGGCCTCCAAACTATAAGAACAACCACTGCTTCCATATTTCCAACTAAAGTGATAATAACAGGTATCTGTAAAACTGCAGGCTTAAAGATTTAAGAGGGAAAGTGAACCTGCCGTCAGTGACCTGACTGATAGTATAATTTCTGACTGGAATCATTATTTCAAATGTCCTTGAGATGTCAGCCTCAAAGTTGAGAAAGAATGTTGAAGAGAATACCAAAGTCATAACTAAAAAATAAGGCTCTCTGGGCTTTAGAATTATGTATGACATGCTACTACAGCAGCCCAAGACTGTGACCTTGAAAACTATCCTTCCCTTCTTGACCTCTGTCTTACAAAGGAAAAAACAGCTGCTTACTAATGTTCACATGTCCACACTAAAGTGATTTTATCAGAAGTGCTGCAAGGGACAAATCTGTTACTGGCTTTCCTCCCTCCAAGGTCTAACTGCAGTTGGCTGGACTTATGACAAGTTTGCTCAATGAGAACATTCCTCCACTGGGGCCCACTGACCACCTCATAATCCTTGATAAGTTTTGAGCCAAAAGATTTGAATACTGGTCTTGACTCTTTCCAAGGAAACAAAAAAAAAAATCTGAAAAAGAAGATATCTATACCAAGATAAAATTCTGCTTTGCTTTTTTCAAATAAATCCCCTAAGTTAGATAATCACAAAGCTAACGAGATATTGCTTATAGACCTCATGAAGGAAGTGATATTTGAAGGAAGGCAGAATGTAGATTAGCTGGAAATGATTTCAAGCAAAATAATAACCATGAACAAAGGGTTTGGGGAGAGAGGTCTCATGCCCACACAATGGCAGGCTGGATAGCTGCAACTTCAAGGACAGGTGGAGAGATACCATTGGAAGGACCTTGGATACAAATCTAAACCATTTGGACTTTGTCCTATAGATAACAAGAGTTCTTAGAAAACAATGGGTGATGTTGGCAAACACTGTTTTAGTAAGAGTTATATATGCCATGCCCAAACCTAAATTATGGAGTCAGCTAGAGCCCAAAAGAAAACAGCACAAGTTCACCTAATGAGAGTGAATAAACAAAATGGAACAAGTCACGCCAAGCCTAGCGAGCCTTTTCAGCACTCACTAGCAGTCAGTGATGGCAGGGTTAAAACAAGGTCAGCTTTGCTTGTTTGGAAAAATTCTTCCATTTGTTTTTCTACAGAACTAAATTAATACTAATTTGGGGACTTAGATAGCATATGGTGGATTAGCCTTGCCACTTGAGAGCTTTTTAAATCTTGCTCTTTCCCTCCTCATCTATCTAGATTAAAATGTATTTACATGCATAGCTAAGTAACAATGAATGTGTCAAAAATGCCAAAAAATACAAAAACAGAGGCTTTTCTATGTTTTGTTTTGTTTTACAGTACTGCAATGTTGAACTCAGGGCCTTGCACACATTCTGCAAGCCCTCTAATACTGGGCTACACCCCCAGCCCCTTTTCTATATTTTTATCTTGAGACAGGATCTTGCTAAGTTACACAGGCTGCCTCTGGCCTTGAACTCATGATCCTCCTGCCTCTGCCTCCTGAGTTGCTGGGATTATGGGTTTGAGGCACCATGCCTGGCTCTTCTGGCATTATTAAACAAGTTTGAATATTTTGGATCAATTTGTCCATTCTCTATAGCCTTAGTAAAAATAGGACATGAAACATTGTCTTTATTCTCATTTATGTCTATCAGATTGGGTTCCCTCATTCTGGCAATGTACTAGGCTTTCTCTGAATTTTGCATGATGTGATCCTGAAATGTGGTGTGATCTCAGGTGATTTGGCAGGCAATCATGACCATTAATGCAGCTGTGTCAGCCTCTGAATTATCAACTCTGGGTTATAAAATTGATCTACCAGTTCATGAAACTGGGTCAAAGAAAGACTACCAGAACTTGCTTTGGATTCAAAAAGTAATGAAATAAAACAAAGATTATCAGTGCCTCTCTATGAAACATAATAAAGTATTCTAACATGAATACAACAAGAATATTACTATTTGCTAGTTTGTCATTCTCTGTCTCTCATTCTATCTTTCACTTCTCTCATGTATGGTGCAGTACATTCTCTTGAATTATGTCTTGCCAAGAGAAAAGATGCCTGCATCCGTAGCCCTGTGGCATCCAATCCCGTCAGATCTTGGAAGCTAAGCAGGGTCGGACCTGATTAGCACTTGGATGGGAGACCTATAGGGAATACCAGATACTGTAGGCTTGGGAGAAGGACCTGGCAACCCCCTCCCAAAAATCAATCTGCCATTGAAAACCCTATGAACAGCAGAGAAGCACTGACAATAGTGTTTCACCTGTTGTATATAGGGTCACTACAAGTCGGATACCGACTCAACGGCACTTAACAACAACAACAAGAGAAAAGATCGTTTATACTGGCACTTTTCTACCTGTACAGAGAAAAAAGTTGAGTGTCACTGGCACCTTTTTACCTGTACAGAAAAAAAGTTGAGTGTCATTTGAAGATGGACAGTATCTCATTTGTACTGTTGTAGAGACTGAATAAAAACAGGAAAACACCTACTTTCTTTTTTATTGGAAATTTTTAATGTACACCTTAATGTGATTCATTCTGACGTGATTTTCATTGTGGCATTTCCATATATGCATTTTGATGTACATTATTCATATAGGTGCCCCCTTACCCTCTTGTATGCTTCCCCCCCACACCCTCACCATCTAAGTCTTCTCTATCATTTACTTGGTAATATTTTTCTATATGTCCTTAGGTTCCAGTTCTGTTTAAGATAGGAACTTTTCGTGTAGTGAACTTTGTTTTTATCTTGTCAGAAAAATTGCATGCATTTTCTAGAACATTTATATTGACACCATTCTCAGCTTTTTTTGTTTGTTTGTTTTATTTTGATCCGAACTTTGAATAGGATTTTTCCTTCTTATAATTTTGATTCAGCTCCCACATATGAGTGAGAACATGTGGTGTTTCTCTTTCTTAGCTTGTGTTCGTTCACTTAAAATAATTCTCTCTAATTCCATCCATTTTGCTGTGAATGACCTTATTTCATTTTTCTTGATTGCTGAGTAGTATTCCATTGTGTATATATACCAAAGTTTTTTTATCCATTCTTCTGTTGAAGGGCACTTTGGTTGATTCCATATCCTTGCTATTGTGAAAAGTGCAGCACTGAACATGGAGATGCAGGTGTCTCAGTGGTATGGTGACCCATCTTCCTTTGGGTAAATTCCCAATAGTGTTATAGCTGGGTCATACTGTAGATCTATTTTCAGTTTTTTAAGATATCTCCATATTGATTTGCACAGTGGTTGGACCAATTTACAGCTCCACCAACAATGTAAGAGTGTTCCTTTTTCACTGCAACCTCGCCAGCATTTGTTATTTGTTTTATTGATCTCAGCCATTCTTACTGGTGTAAGGTGAAATCTCAGAGTTGTTTTGATTTGCATTTCCCTAATGGCTAGGGATACTGAGCATATTTTCATGTGTTACATGGCTTTACAGACCTGTTCATTTGAGAACTGTCTACTCAGTTCCTTTGCTCATTTGTGTATTGGGTTATTTGTTTTTTGGGGAGTATTTTCCTTGAGTTCTTTATAAATCCTAGTAATTAGACCTTTATCTGATGTATAAAATATGAAGATTTTTTCCCATTCCGTGGGGATTTCCTTGACTCTGTTAATTGTTTCTTTTGCTGTGCAGATGCTTTTTAATTTCATGTAATCCCATTTATCTATTCTTGTTGCAATTTCTTGAGCCATTGGAGTCCTATTAAGATAATGCTTTCCTATGCATATATGATGGCGTGTATTGCCTATCTTGCCTTCTATAAGTTTTAAAGTTTCTGGTTTTATTTTGAGATCTTTTATCCATTTTGAGTTAACTCTCATGTATATTGAGAGATGCGAGTCAGCTTTCATTTTTCTACATGTGCATGACCATGTTTCCCAGCACCATTTGTTGAAAAGGCTGTCCTTTTTCCAGTTTACTTGCTTTGCTCCTTTGTCGAAAATCAGGTGGCTATAGGTGTACTGAGGTATATCTGGGTCTTCTGTTCTGTTCCAGATGTCTTTGGGCCTATTTTTGTGCCAGTACCAAGCTGTTTTTGCAACCACTGCTCTGTAGTATAGCTTGAAGTCAGGGATTGTGATTCCACCTGCATTCGTTTTGCAGCTTAAAAGTGTTTTGACTGTACGTGGTCTTTTGTGGTTCCATATGAATTTTTGGATCATTTTCTCTATTTCTGTAAAGTCAGTCAGTGGAATTTTAATGGGTATTGCA
Source organism: Pedetes capensis (assembly GCA_007922755.1). NCBI lineage: Eukaryota > Metazoa > Chordata > Mammalia > Rodentia > Pedetidae > Pedetes > Pedetes capensis. Next base: position 31,040 of record VMDO01012655.1, on the reverse strand, counting down.
TCAAATCTATAGATTGCTTTTGGTAGCATAGCCATTTTTACTATATTAATTCTCCCTATCCAGGAGCAGGGGAGATCTTTCCATTTTTTAGTGTCCTCTGCTATTTCTTTCTTTAATGTTTTGAAATTTTCCTTACAGAGATCTGAAGGGTCTTTGGTTAGATTGATTCCAAGGTATTTCATTTTCTGGTGGGTTATCTTGAATGGTGTCTTTGCTGAAATTTCCTTCTCTTCCTGTTTGGAATTAGTGTAAAGAAAAGCTGTTGATTTTTGTGTGTTAATTTTGTAGTCTGTGACTTTGCTGAAGGAGTTAATTAGTTCTAGCAGTTTTCTGGTTGAGGTTTCGGGGTCTTTCGGATATAGGATCATATGATCTGCAAATAAGGATAATTTGACCTCTTCCTTGCCAATCTGTATCCCTTTGATTTCTTTCTCTTGTCTGATTGCTGTGGCCAGGACTTCAATTACTATGTTACATAGAATAGGAGAGAGAGGACATCCTTGCCTTGTTCCAGATCTAAGAGGAAATGCTTTCAGTTTTTCTCCATTTAATATAATGTTGGCTGTAGGTTTGTCATAAATGGCTTTTATGAAATTAAGGTATTTACCTGTTATACCTATCTTCTCCAGGGTTTTTTTCAGGAAAAGGTGTTACACTTTGTTGAAGGCCTTTTCAGAATCAATTGAGATGATCGTGTAGTTTTTGTTTGCCAGTTTCTTGATATGCTGGATTACATTAATTGATTTCCATATGTTAAACCAGACTTGCATCTGTGGTATAAATGCCACTTGGTCATGGTGGATAATCTTTTTTATATGTTGCTGGATTCTGTTTGCCAGAATTTTATTAAATATTTTTGCATCTAGATTCATAAGGGAGATGGGTCTATAATTCTCTATCTTAGATGAATCTTTTCCTGGTTTAGGTATCAGGGTGATGGTAGCTTCATAGAATGAATTTGGGAGTGTTCCCTCCTTTTCTATTTTTTGGAATAATTTGAGGAAGACAGGTATTATAT